>OZ024907.1:96690475-96782693 GCA_964017125.1 Flabesymbios commensalis
AATGAAATGAATCGGGCTTTAGGCCACCTTTGTGCACATATAGGCTAAACTGGGCCAGGAGAACCTCCTGAGGATGGTGAGATGATTGAGATGACACTGTCCTCCAGACACAGGATTCGAAATTCGAGTCCTGGTAGTCGAGTCATGTACGCTGAGATCAACAATTTTCTGAAACACGTGAGGGTGACCCTATTCAAATGATAAATTCACTTATAACGACTGGTGTTTAAATTCCCACATTTATGCATTAATCGAATGAGATGTAAATCTGTCAATAGAAATTAAAATAAAAAAACATCGACCAAACAATGGCGTGTTAATTGTATATGGCTCTATACCGGGATCATATTAGTTGTATACGTCTAACTTCTGACAATCTTATTCATGAAAACTTTCATGAAAACTGTTTCAGAATCGTAAAAAATATTCACAATTCTGAAACAATTTTCATGAAACAACACATAGCCTTGATGGTTTATGAGTGATAATGATGATGAAGACAGTTGTGCTGTGCTGGTCCAGCGGTATATGCTTACAAAACAAGCAAGCAGATGCCGCCCTTTGGACTCGCAGAGCATTGATGATGTTATGATAAAAAGTAGTAATACTCCACCAGACGATCTTATGCAGATGTTAGCTATAGAATATTTTGTGAACCATCGGGCACACATCTGCATTACTTTTGCAACCAATTAATATAGAATGCAAAAGTGTAAGGTCAGTATTTAGGTCAAAGGTCATAACCCTCGAAAGGCACATCTATACCCCCTAAGGGATGTACGTGCGCAATATAAAAACAATCTAGCTAACGGTTTCTGAGGTATGCATATGCTGCTAACACTATCTCTCGCCCAGCCATTTTGTTTTAATGGAATGTCTAATGAGTAACCATTAGATCCGACGCAGTGATATTATGGTCAAATCACACAATTATAATATATAGATCACAAGCATTGTTTACCAAACAAATATCATGTGATGTTAACCAGTGCTAATATATAACTGTGAAAAGGTTGTATAGGGGGCCCTAAGGACATACACCTAAAGCCGAGGCCTTTAGTTTATCATCCGTGTTTAGCCACAGCTAAAACAATTTTAAGGGCGAATAAATAGGCCTAACTAAGCAAAACGAGAAACGAAACAAGGAAACAGCCTCCCACCAAACACGAGACATTGTCCCAATGTTGTTTTAATGTAGTGCCACCGTCTTTGACGTCGGCCCAACAATAAAACAACATTGGGACAATGCCTCGTCTTTGCTAGGATATACCCAGCAAACACGATACATTGCACCGATGTTGGCGTAATGTTGGGCCAGTGTATAATAAACACGATACATTGCACCGATGTTGGCGTAATGTTGGGCCAGTGTATAATAAACACGATACATTGCACCGATGTTGGCGTAATGTTGGGCCAGTGTATAATAAACACGATACATTGCCCCAATGTTGGAGTAATGTTGGGCCAGTGTATCGCGTGTGCTGCGTATAATGATATACACTGACATGAGTTCCGCTCTCTTTCTCGGACACGCGGAGATGTACGAGGTCTCTGTCCCTTTTATTACGGAGACAGACGAGGTCCACGACGCTCATTTCCGGTTGCTACTAAACTTAGGTTTACTTCCGGTGAACGAGTTTTCCCAAATTAACATCCTCACCAGACAGACAGATGGACAGACAGACGGACGGACGGACAGAGACACATGCGTTTATTCGTACATTTACGGTCCGCAAGTAAACCCATCCTGGGTGAATGTTGGTCCACCGTTTGCGCCATTGGACCAACATTTAACCCTTTCAAGCCTGAGTTTACCGTTGTCATCTTCATCCACTACAAGCCGCGAATTGCTGTTGCAATTCTCGACTTGTAATGGATGAAGATGATTTGATGTGGTGTAGAAATTATAGAAAATTGCCATTTATTGGTAAACCAGTTTTACGGAAATTTGCCTTCTGAAACCCCTAGTTGTAGGAAAATTAGGTCTGCTTTGAGGGATGTAAAACGATGCTTTAATGCATCGTGAGGGCTCAAAGGGTTAACTATACATTGGGTTGATATATCTTGTTGTTGGGTGACAACTGCTTAACTCTTACAGTGCGGGGATCGACTTTAGTCGTCAGAATTTGACGTCTGTAGACGTCAAATTCTGACGACTAAAATCGATCCCCGCACTGTAAGAGTAAAAATATTTATAATGGTCGTAGAATCATAACATAGGTATTCAGCTAACCAAGACATTTATGACGATTTCAAATTAAATAAAACCCTTTGGTTTCCATGTTTTTTAAAAAATATAACCCTTACAGCGCTGAAATATTTGTGGTTTTTTCCAATTCGAAATCGACATAAATGCGTTGGTTAGTCCTTTCCGCTTCATTTGAATACTTATACATGTCAGGGTTTCCGCCAGGAATGTTTGAGTTGGGGGTCCAAAAGGGGTGGGGGTCTGGGGGTCCCCCCAGATGAAAAAACAATCAGAGTTTTAAATTTTAGTGCTTAAAATGGCCTATTTGAACTAAAACGACAACAAAATATGGAATATATTTACATTTTCTTAGCCAACAAGGGGGAGGGGGGGGGTATCCCCCTTTGGTGCTGAGTGGGAGGGGGGAGGGGGGGGGGGCACCGGACACCTATGGCGAATAATGGCCATCTCGACTAATCCGAAGCCTACGATATATCGCAACTTGTACGAGAATACGGGCCCTGCTGAGACAAAATAATTCGGCATACTAGTGAACATATTTATTTTTTAGATGGTTGCACAATAGCTATAGAAAATAGTCAATTAATCTCGTCGTGAAATACAAATAAAAGTTACAAACAATAAACAAACGAGATGCCTTATTTACGATAAAAAATATATTATTGATATTTCACCTTTCTGTATACTAGTGAAACGGAAAGAGTGAAACAGGCAGTTGTGCAAATTTGGACGAGTTATGACTAAATGTGAATGTCGCGTTGGCCAGTTTCAGTTGTAAGGTCATAGGTTCCGTGTGAAACTAACCCTAACAGCGCTGACACATTTTTGTGCGGGGATCGACTTTAGTCGTCAGAATCTGACGTCTACAGACGTCAGATTCTGACGACCAAAGTCGATCCCCGCGCTGGCCGACACATTTTGATAAATACCATAGAGTTATTCACCACACAAAATCATGATAAGTGTCTTAGTTAGCTCTTTCTGTTTCATTTGAATACCATGTTGTGGGTCTACGATCATCATATTTAATTCTTTCGGCGCGGGCATTGACTTTTGACGAAACGTCAGTTATTTGGTCGTCACAATGACCATGACATTGTAATTGAGTGTCTAGAAGTCCAGATGTCGGCGTGTCAGTGACAGTGTCAGTGTCAGTGTCTGTGTCGTGAGGTGTTTCCAACCTCTAACATCCGGAGGTCAGTCACCGCCGTGTTATGTGCTGTGAGCCTTTTAGTTCCCCTCTAATCAGACAGCTTTGTCGTGCTATGGCAAACAGCAAAGTGAGTTAATATTGTTTTACGTCGCTTTCTGCACAATCATGGCGATATCACTACAAAAGGAAGCCAGAGGTCCGGGACTATGACCTACTCTTATTTCGAATGACTTCAAGGATTCTTTATAGTGCACAGTACCATGGGCAGCACTGTACACTCCATGCCTTTGAACAGTTTAGAGCACTGTAATCTAAATATGCACAACTACGATGACAAATATCCGGCCCGACAGAGATTCGAACCTGCCGGATTCGAACCTGGTACCTCCTGGTTACAAGCCCCAATCGATACGAATGAGCCATCGGGGGGTCGGGTGGGGCAGACAAACAGCAGTAACTGCTTACTTTGTAAGTATTGTTACTGTTGTTTGTCTTTGACATACAGCAAAGCAACAGCAGTCACTGCTTACTTTACAAGTAAGCAGTTACTGCTGTTTGTCTTTAAGTTGCAGGATTCTCTTCTGCCATCGAGTACTGGCATACTGACCGCCGTGCAAGGACAAACAGCAGTAACTGCTGACTTTACAGGTCAGCAGTTACTGCTGTTTGTCTTTGAGCTACAGGATTCTCTTCTGCCATCGAGTACTGGCATACTGACCGCCGTGCAAAGACAAACAGCAGTAACTGCTTACTTTACAGGTCAGCAGTTACTGCTGTTTGTCTTTGAGCTACAGGATTCTCTTCTGCCATCGAGTACTGGCATACTGACTGCCGTGCAAGGACAAACAGCAGTAACTGCTTACTTTACAGGTCAGCAGTTACTGCTGTTTGTCTTTGAGCTACAGGATTCTCTTCTGCCATCGAGTACTGGCATACTGACCGCCGTGCAAAGACAAACAGCAGTAACTGCTTACTTTACAGGTCAGCAGTTACTGCTGTTTGTCTTTGAGCTACAGGATTCTCTTCTGCCATCGAGTACTGGCATACTGACCGCCGTGCAAAGACAAACAGCAGTAACTGCTTACTTTACAGGTCAGCAGTTACTGCTGTTTGTCTTTGAGCTACAGGATTCTCTTCTGCCATCGAGTACTGGCATACTGACCGCCGTGCAAGGACAAACAGCAGTAACTGCTCACTTTACAGGTCAGCAGTTACTGCTGTTTGTCTTTGAGCTACAGGATTCTCTTCTGCCATCGAGTACTGGCATACTGACCGCCGTGCAAGGACAAACAGCAGTAACTGCTTACTTTACAGGTCAGCAGTTACTGCTGTTTGTCTTTGAGCTACAGGATTCTCTTCTGCCATCGAGTACTGGCATACTGACCGACGAGCAAAGGCAAACAGCAGTAACTGCTTACTTGACAAGTAAGCAGTTACTGCTGTTTGTCTTTGAGCTACAGGATTCTCTTCTGCCATCGAGTACTGGCATACTGACCGCCGTACAAAGACAAACAGCAGTAACTGCTTACTTGAGAAATAAGCAGTTACTGCTGTTTGTCTTTGAGCTGCAGGATTCTCTTCTGCCATCAAGTACTGGCATACTGACCGCCATGCAAAGACAAACAGCAGTAACTGTTTAGTTGAAATTAAGCAGTTACTGCTGTTTGACTTTCACACAAGCTTGCATAAACTAGTAAGTAGATCCGGCAGCAATTAGTTCCATATACCATACGTTTCCCTATTATCACTCACCCACTCGCTGCTCTTCCAGAAATTGCTAATCAATAGATGCAATTTGAGATTGAAAGAAATATCGCCTTGAGTATCAATCACCGACAATATCTAAGTCCATGGTGACAATATGTCGCGGCCGAGAGATTAATTTGAACCTTAACGAATGAAATGAAATGAATCGGGCTTTAGGCCACCTTTGTGCACACTATAGGCTAAACTGGGCCAGGAGAACCTCCTGAGGATGGTGAGATGATTGAGATGACACTGTCCTCCAGACACAGGATTCGAAATTCGAGCCCTGGCGGACTGAGGCCGAGCACGCTACCTCTCGGTCACGGAGGCTCCCCACAATACTGACTTTCACACGTGGATGGGGAAGAAACATTTTTTGTTTCCTTTAAACCGCCGAGACCGGGAACCGAACCCCGAACTCTGGCGGGAAAGGCAGCGGTGCTAACCACTACCCTAGGGCCCCCGCCCTAACGAATGGACATGACAACGTAATTTAGTGGAACCTTATAACATTATTATGATTCAGCATTATTAAAAGGAGGATTGAGCAGCTCTGCTTTGCAAAGTGAAGCAGCAGTAACTGCTGACATGAACAGTAAGCAGTTACTGCTGTTTGTCTTTGATCCATGTTACAAAGTCTTTGTTTACTGTTACAAAGTGAAACAGCAGTATCTGATTACTTGAAAAATAAGCAGTTACTGCTGTTTGCCTTTGTACAACAGATTCGATGAGAAAACACAATACGTTAAAATAATGTTGGTTTAACCCTTTCAGTGCGAGGATCGACTTTAGTCGTCAGAATCTGACGTCTGTAGACGTCAGATTCTGACGCCTAAAGTTGGTCCCCGCACTGTAAGAGTAGACATATTTATAATGGCCGTAGACCCCTAACATAGGTATTCAAATGAATCAGAAAGAGCTGAATAAGACATTTATGATGATTTCAAATTGAAAAAACCCCTCTGGTCTCCATGGCTTACACAAAAAAAATCAGCGCTTGTAGGGTTAATGTTGGACCGGCGTCATAGACGTTGGCCCAACATTGAACCAAACTTAAGTTCATAACTTTTTCGTTTATTTACTTTGGAAAATTTAGGATCATCTTATCTTTTCTGATGGGAATCAGAGAAAGATAATCTTAATTTTAAGACTTCTAGTGAGCTGAGGAGATACGCCAGTACTCGATGGCAGAAGACAATCCTGCCCTGTAAAGACAAACAGCAGTAACTGCTGACTTGTAAAGCAAGCAATACTGCTGTTTGTCTTGGCACGCAGATCCCAAAGCAGAAACGAAATGAGTAGCCAATGCTGGTTTATGGTTGGGTCCAGCGTCGTAGACGTTAGCCCAACATTAACCCAGCATTGGGTCAACGCTTCATGTTTGCCGGGTGGTTGTCAGTGAGAAGGACCACACAAGAGGAGCAAATGGTAGTCACTGCTTCACACCTCAACCACTGCCATACCAGGGGCTGCCCAGCAAGAGTAGTCGTAGTAGTGAATCATTGCTTTACGTCACTTTTCGGTCTTTTAAGTGACATTGTAATACGATAAATACGTTTTAGTCAATTGATGAGATGAATGATGTACAGATGATGATGCGAGGGTGGGGGTGGTAGGGCATGGTGGGTAGCAAACAAGAGACACGATTACAATGTTGGGTTAATGTTGGGCCAGCGGCGCAGACGGTGGCCCTACATTGACCCAGCATTGTATCCGTGTCTCTTGTTTGCTGGCCGGGATCTAACCCACAAAGAATCTCAAAGTTAACACTATATATCAAAGCGACACAAATCAAATTCATAAAAAAAACTGTATTTATATTTATGCTTTCTAATATGGCCTGAGAATGTGAACATGTCCATAGACTAGAATTGCGGACGTCTTTTAAATTGTGGACTGCTGTGGCAACGTAGCAAGTGTGCCGAAAGCCCCGTTTATCAGTTATTGTCGTATTTTAAATTTTGGACATGCATATCCGAAAACAAATTCAGTCATTATTTCTCGCTTAACTGGTAAATGTTCAACAAATTATTTTAAAAACTTACGCAATTATAGTCTATAAACATGTTCACATCATATGGCCACAATTATTAAGAACCATAAATAAAAAATACGTTTTTTTTATGATTTTAGCCTGTTTGTGTCGCTTTAACATTATCTGATTCCCGTTAACTTTTACGGTAGAGAGCTATTTTAATGCTTATTTTTTTATTTTGATAGGGATGGGTCACTGATATATGCGGACTTAACAAACACGAGACACTGCCTCAATGTTGGTTTTTTGAGATATCACAGTCACGACATTATTTTTATTAAAAATTAGGGTTATCCATGAAATGTCAGAATAGACATGGCATCAAGTGACCTATTATCGTGGGCGACAATTTATATTTCAATTAAATACAATATCAGGGACGATCCGCAAAATAGGAGACGGGCTGACCTCGAGTATCAGATCCCAAACAGCAAAATTAAAACGTTTTTTGAAAATATGATGAAACTCAATATAATCGTTCGGTTCACTGCACTTAACAATCTCATCTTTTTATTAAGGTCCGGCAGTGGCTGAAGGCACAGGGTTTAAATCCGGTCAAACATTGGCTGCTCAAATACAGGGCGCAGCGCCAAAATGATCAAATCATTAATGCCTGGGGTGTGCAGTACTAGTAGTAACTCATTGCTCTAAGTCACATTTAAGTGACATTGTAATACGATAAAAACGTTGCAGTCAATTGATGAGATGAATGATGTACAGATGATGTGAGGGTGGGGGTGATAGGGCATGGTGGGTTATTGAGAGCGTTTTCCTTCGCTCGCCCTATAAGGGGTTCTGGGCATGTGTACAGTACTGGCTATGGTATTATAGCCATTGAAGTCATTTGACAAGAGTATAGGGTTCCTTCTGTGGCGATATTGCCAAAAGTGGAGGAAGCGACGTAAACTTTACGTTGATTTCTGAGTGAGTATTGCCCTACGGTAAAGCAATACTCACTCACTATTAAGTTCACAACGCACTATGCTAGATTATTCACCCGCAAAATTTTATTAACCTGACTGCGTCCAAAGATTAACATGTACGTTTACCTCCGTGAGAAATGTGTTTAGATTTGGTTAAGGAGATGGAACAAGTTGCTGCACTCGCAGGCCTTGCAGGGTGAATGAGGCAAGACAAAGTGCTTCACTCGCAGACTGGGCAGGGCGAGTGGTTCTCCTTGTAATACAAGGAGAGATAAGCATTCTGACCCTTCAACGACAGACACGAATTCAATGTTGGTATAATGCTGGCCCAGCGTCTGCGACGCTGGGCCAACATTGTACCAACATTGGTTCTGCGCTTAGTGTTTACTGGGCCAGCCTCTCACTGACTGCTAAATGTCTCTCACTGCATTCTACAACAACACACCTTCGATCACCAGAAGTTGGCCCAGATGGCTCATTCACATCGACTGGGGCTGGTAACCTGCAGGTACCACGAACGTATATTTGTATATATAACCGTATTAGCATTCCTGTTTGTGCTGTTTGTACTTCAAAAAAGACAATTGTTATCCACTACAAGTGGTTTGGATGAAGCTTTTCAAAGTCATATTCAGATTTTAATGTGCTAAGCCAACATTGGGCCAACGTGCATTAACCCTTTAAACCCTCACGATGCACCAAAGCATAATTTTGCATCTCTTAAAAATGACCCAATTTCCCACACCCAGGGGTTTTGGAAAGAAAGTTTTCATGCAACTGTTCTATAATAACATTTTTTTCCATATGCCACCCACTTCAAGTCAGCTTCGTCCACTACAAGTCGAGAATTGTAGTAAATGAAGATGACAATGGTAAATTCAGGCTTAAAAGGGTTATGGTTGATGCTGTTCATTGGTATCTCGTCCATTTGAATGGAGATTAAGGTGACTAGCCATATCACAGAATATGCTTTCGTCATTTGAAGTTGGAAATTGAGTTACCAATTCCAGCTCCAAATGAATGAAAAATAGAAACTGCCAATTGAGCGGGACAAGAGCTAATCCACATTGTCCCTGAGAACGCTGAATTTTTTCAAAT
The DNA here is from genome assembly GCA_964017125.1 of Flabesymbios commensalis. Taxonomy (NCBI): domain Eukaryota; kingdom Metazoa; phylum Annelida; class Polychaeta; order Terebellida; family Flabelligeridae; genus Flabesymbios; species Flabesymbios commensalis. The sequence goes on from OZ024907.1 coordinate 96,699,643, forward strand.
AAAAACCATGGAAACCGAAGGTTTTTTTATTTTGAAATCATCATAAATGTCTTAGTTATCTCTTTATGATTCATTTGAATACCTATGTTATGGATCTACGGCCTTTATACATATTTTTACCCTTACAGTGCGGGGATCGAGTTTAGTCGTCAGAATGTAGACGTCAGATTATGACGACCGAATGGAAAATAGAAACCTTTCATTTGAAACATGAAACCGCTGTCGCGATTCTCGTCCTCTAGTGGATCGAACCTTAAACCGTTGAGCACGACTATGATCGCATTCGATTTGTTTTTTTGATGATTGAATCACAGTTATTGAGAATGAAATATGTGTTTAAACAAGAAATGTTTGTTCTAAAATTAAAGAAATAGTATGTTTCACCCACTTGAAGTAAATCGCCATTACTGTTAAAACAATACTCGCTGGTTCTGAATAGGAAATTAACTCTTACAGTGCGGGGATCGACTTTAGTCGTCAGAATCTGACGTCTGTAGACGTCAGATTCTGACGACTAACGTCTACCCCTGCACTAAAAGAATGAAAATATTTCTAATGGCCGTAGACCCCTAACATTCAAAGGTATCCAAATGAATCGGAAAAAGCTAACTAAGACATTTATGATGATTTCAAATTGAAAAAAAAAACTTTGGTTGTGATGTTTTTTTACAAATTTATTCAGCGCTTTAGTTTACATGAGTTCCAAATGGCGTATCTTAGGGATTGAAAGGGTTTATAAATGTCAAGGACGTTAATGGACAACATAACAGAGGAATGGCGGCCACCTTGTATTTTCAGGAATTCGAGTAAATTCTGCCATGTTTTGCATTTTTATAAATATAAATTTATGGGCCAAACTAATGTCAAAATGAAAAATCAGCTTGTACCAGGAGAGCTATATGATGGCTTCGTTTTTATACATTCTCCATTAGAAAACACGTTCAGGTAGATATTCTATAATTCTCTTCTATTTGCGTGATATCTAATTTTTTTTATCCACTGCTAAATGACGATTGGGTCATATTAGTAACAAGAGCACACTCGATAATAGCCCGCCGCCGAATTATGATAAAGAAAGTAAAGACGAATGTCATCACGTAAATAACAACCCAAGATATAAATGGTATGCTAAACCAGCCGCTTTTCAAGTTATCGCGCCCACAAGGTCAAATTATGGACGTAAAATAAATGTGAAAAATCGCAATAAGTCAACCATTTTGATTTTTTTACCGGCCATTATTGAGCTTATTAGTAACATGCATAACAAACTTGAAGAGGATACTTGTGAAAATTTTGAAGTTATCGCGCCTACAAGGTCAAATTATTGACGTAAAATGAGAAAAATCGCAATAAATCGGCCATTTTGAATTTTTTTTCAGCCATTATTGAACTTGTCCAAGAACTACTTATTAGTAACATGCATAACAAATTTGAAGAGGATATGTGAAAAACTTTTCAAGTTATCGCGCCCACAAGGTCAAATTATTGACGTAAAATCACAATAAATCGGCCATTTTTTTTTTTTTCAGCCATTATTGAACTTGTCCAAGAACTACTTATAAGTAACATACATAACAAATTTGAAGAGAATATGTGAAAAACTTTTCAAGTTATCGCGCCCACAGGGTCAAATTATTGACGTAAAATGAGAAAAATCGCAATAAATCGGCCATTTTTTTTTTTTTTCGGCCATTATTGAACTTGTCCAAGAACTACTTATTAGTAACATGCATAACCAATTTGAAGAGGATATGTGAAAAACTTTTCAACTTATCGCGACCACAAGGTCAAATTATTGACGTAAAATGTGAAAAATCGCAATAAATCGGCCATTTTTTATTTTTTTTCGGCCATTATTGAACTTGTCCGAGAACTGGTCATTAGTAACATGCATAACAAATTTGAAAAGCATATGTGAAAAACTTTTCAAGTTATCGCGCCCACAAGGTCAAATTATTGACGTAAAAGGTGAAAAATCGCAATAAGTCGGCCATTTTGAATTTTTTTTCAGCCATTATTGAACTTGTCCGAGAAGTGGTCATTAGTAACATGCAAAACAAATTTGGGAAGGAAACATGAAAATTTTTTCAAGTTATCGCGCCCACAAGTAAATGTTAACGCCGACGCCGACGCCGACGACGCCGAACTTCAATTGCAATAGCCCACCTTTTTTAATTAAAATTAAAAGGCGGGCTAAAAATCGTAACATTAACCCACAACTTCAAGTGAGTGAAAACTACTCATATTTGTCTAATTTGAGAACAATCATGTTCAAATCTTGATGTTTAAGCAGTCATTTCATTCCCAATAACATATGTGATAAGCTAGTAAAATTGAAAAAAAAAAATGATTATAGTCTCGCTTAGAGTTAACCCTTTCAGCGCGGAGATCGACTTTAGTCCTCAGAATGTAGACGTCATTTTCTGTCGTCTGAAGTCGATCCCCGCACTGTAAGAGTGAGCATATTAGTAATGGTCGCAGATCCAAAATTCAGGTATTCAAATAAATTGGAAAGCGCCAACTAAGACATTTATGATGATTTCAAAAAGAAAAAACCCCTTTGGTCTCCATGTTTTTTTAAATATTCAGCGCTTTCAGGGTTACATTAACCCTTGTGCCGCTGAAGTGTTTGTTTTTATTTTTATTTCATTTAACCCTTTCAAGCCTGAGTTTACCATTGTCATCTTCATCCACTACAAGCCGCGAATTGCTGTCGCAATTTTCGACTTGTAGTGGATGAAGATGATTTGATGTGGTTTAAAAATTGAACAAAATCACCATGCATTGGTGAACCAGTTTCATGGAGATTTACATTCTAAAACCCTTATTTGTGGGAAAATTAAATATGTTCACAGGGATTTAAAATGATGCTTTAATGCATCGTGGGTCTTGAAGGGTTAAAGGTAGAATTGCTGATGCAATTTCCAACTTCAAATGACGAAACATATTTCAAGGTATCTCCAAAATTGAACAGTTCATTTAATTATCTAAGCATTTTCCGAAAAGATTTTGTCAATTGTTTTATTTCCTTTGTCTTTGCATTCCATACACAAGCCTATACGTTGCCGCCAGATTCAACCAGCGCTGGCTGTTTATCGCTGTCAATTCTCAAACAATTTCCATGGAATTTTGCAGGCACTCTTTGAAGTATTCTGGCGATTATTTGAAAGAGTTTCAAAGAATTAGACGATTTGATATGTAGTGGAATTTCGAGATTAAAATTGAATGAAATCAATGAATTGTAGAGGAGCGTCATAATTAACAATTTACTACATGTCAAATGGTCTAACTTTTAAACAACATATTATTTTTTCTTGAAATGTAGAGGAAAGACCAGGGGGGTTAGTATGAAGCTGGGGGAAAATGCAGAAAGCTGAATTTTTCAGGGATGATTCCGTTATGTGTTCTTAGTGAAAAATCATAAAAATCCCCAGCGTTCAACGTTGAGCTAAATCCTAACATCTCACATAGTCGTGTATAACATAATTTTACGGGTTATTTATTAGCTGCTGTATACTGGAAAATAATAATAGCCTGAGAAATTAGCGAGAAACATGCAACAAAAATGTGAATTTTCTTATAGTACGTTCCACAGTGCACTATTTTTGAGAGCGCTTACGCGGGTTGAATCGTGCAGGACACACTCATTAAATCACTCTTGTCTGGTGGCCCGTAACCTAATTTCCGCTGCAAAACATAGGAAATTACTTGGCGAAAAAGTCCTGTTCAACTTCAACGAGTCCTGATAATGAAGAACCATTAATTTTTGTTGACATTGATGTTATAAAATGTAATGGTTCTTGACTCGTTGACGTTGAGTATAGTAGTAAATCATTGCTTTACGTCACTTTTCGGAACAAATGGGCTTTTAAGTGACATTTTAAGACGATAAAAACGTTGTAGTCAATTGATGAGATGAATGATGTACAGATGATGATGTGATGGTGGGGGTGATAGGGCATGGTGAGTTATTGAGAGCGTTTTCCTTCGCTCGCCCTATAAGGGGTTCTCTCATTTTTACAAGATAGATCCTTCACTCCCGAAATTTTGTCCAAAATTGTGCCTTGCTGGAATGTAACACTATTAATGATCTAAAGCGAGAATTGACTGACCCTTTCTGTACGGGGATAGACTTTAGACTTCTGAATATGACGTCTATAGACGTCATATTTCAACGACTAATGTGGATCCCCGCACTTAAAGAGTAGACCCATAACAAAGTATTCAAATAAGGCAAACACAAGACGTTGAAGCAATTATGGTTTATTTCTTGCCCAACGTCGTAGACGGTGTGCCAACATTAAACCAGCATCGGGCTAACGTCACGTGTTTGCTGTGTTGCGTGGCCTATCGAGTCCATGCTTAAGTTTTTGTTCCACGCTTAAAGACAACAATAATAGTACAGTTTTTGTAGTCTCTCCTCAAGTTTTTGTTACAATCATGCATTAGGATTTTTTTATTTAATTATCGGAACTTAAAAACCATCTCTTGCATAATCTTCAATATTTTATTGCGCTAGTATTGATACTGCAAGTAGGCATTAATTCTTACAGCGCGGTGATCGACTTTAGTCGTCAGTTATCTGCCGTCTGTAGACGTCAGATTCTGACGTCTAAAGTCGATCCCCACACTGTAAAGGTAAAAATAGTTATATTGGTCGTCAGGGGCGGATCCAGGATTTGAAAAAGGAGGGGGCGCAGGTAGCTCGGGAGCGAGTTTTTAGGCATATTCAGGCAAATTTAGGGGATTTTTTGAAGAATTTGGCACAAAAACGGATGGGGCGTGCTCCCTCTGCGCCCCCCCCCTCTGGATCCGCGCCTGGTCGTAGACCCTTAACATAGGTATTCAGACGAATCAGAAAGAGCTAGCTAAGACATTTATAATGGTTTAAAATTGTATAAAACCCTTTGGTCTCTATGGTTTATACAAAAATAATTCAGCGCTTTAAGGGTTAAATAAAAAGTCAGTGTTATATTATGACAATATTGTTCAATTTATTGTCAATGCCTCAAGTTTTTGTTCCACGTATCAAGATTTTGCTACAGTAATTACGCAGTAGCCTATCCTCAATTTTTTGTTACAATAATGCATACAGATTTTTGTTATATTTGTAAAGCCGTCATAATAAACGTCGATAGTCCACTCCGGCCGTTACAGACCATGGACAGATAGAGAGCACTCATGTTTAGATCCATGCTGACAAGGGTCTGGGATCACTGAGCGTGTCAGACAGGATGGATGATGTCTGGGTCCGCTGGCAAACCAGTGTTCTGGACCTATGACCTGTTGCTTTAAGCTTAACCCTCTCAAGCCCGAATTTACCATTGCCATCTTCATCCACTACAAGCCGCGAATCAGATATCACTCGTAAAATTCAAAGTTTCAAGAAGGCAATCTGATACATCCCTGTATTTAATAAGTGTAACAAATCAGAAGGTGTTCGCACATTTTAACCTGTTAAAGGTAGAAAAATGCATAAATAGTCATTGCCATATACGTTCCAGAGGGGGAGACTGGGTCACTATGAGTGGGACACCATGAGACAGGCCTGTTTTTTCGCATTAACACTAATGGCTGTTGGCAGGTACGTATAAACTTGGGTCCGGTTTTTGTAATTGAAGATATTTTTTTCGATTGATGAATATTTGGATATGTAGATCAAGCCGTACACAAACTCTCTATGATTGTGGTGGTATATGGTGGTTGTTATCATTTAATAACAAATTAATCATGGTTTGCTTGACATTAACCAAATGATAGCTATGATATCAAATGTGCGATTTGTTAGAGTGATCCACCTTGAGACACTGTCCCAAGGTGCCCTTAACCCTTTCAGGCCTGAATTTACCATTGTCATTTTCATCCACTACAAGCCACGAATTGCTGTCGCAATTCCCGACTTGTAGTGGATGAAGATGATTTGATGTGGTTTAAAAATTTAAGAAAATTACCATGTATTGGTAAACCAGTTTTAAGGAAATGTTCGTTCTAAAACACTTTGCTGTAGGAAAATTAAGTGTATTTTCAGGGTTGTGAAATGATGCTTTAATGCATCGTGAGGGCTTAAAGGGTTAACACCTAAAGCGCTGAAATATTTGTAAATAAATCACGGAGACCAAAGGGTTATTTTCAATTTCAAATCATCATAAATGTCTTAGTTAGCTCTTTCCGATTCATTTGAATGCCTATGTTATGGGTGTACGGCCATTATAAATATGTTTACTCTCTCAGTGCGAAAATCGACTATAGAAAGAGTACGTCTAAAGTCGGTCCTCGCACTGAAAGGGAAACCTTGCCTGCCAGGAACGCATATGTTAAAATATTTCAAAATTTTAACCGAATAACAATTTAAATTGAATATCTAAGGGCTACTATATATTTGATATTAGCTGCGTGACTGAGCCGATACATAAACCTTTTCAGGCCTGAGTTTACCATTGTCATCTTCATCCACTACAAGCCCAGAATTGCTGTCGCAATTCTCGACTTGGTAGTGGATGAAGATGACTTGAAGTGGGTGGCGAATACTTTTTTTTTATTATTATTATAACACAGTTTTATAAAAAAATTCATTATAAAACCCGTATGTTTCAGGAAATTAAATCATTCTTCAGGGATGCAATATGATGATTTGATGCATCTTGAGAGTTCAAAGGGTTAATAACCATTATGCAGTATGGTAGTCCCATCCGTGACCCATTGCATTGTGGGCGAGCCAGATCAATTTAGGGTCACATGTCCATCCATACGCAAAAGCAACATTTCACAATCTGCTTATTACGCAAAAAATACTCAAAATTTGTCAACGAAACGAAGGCATTTAACTTCTGTGCATCCAAGTAACTTATTTTTTTACTTCAACAGATTTTTACTGTCAAAACAGCGTCGTAATCGCCGTTTGTTTTTGACCAGCGCGGAGATTTGCGCGCTGGTGCCTTTGATCAGTATGTGAGAAATGCAAGTCATGATATGAAAATGTTGATTTTCGTTATGGCTGGATTCTAGGCCTTCGCTCGCGGGCCAGGAACTAGGCTAGCAGTATGGCACCCGCATCCTAGGGATCGGGGAATCCGGTATATTAGGATTAACTCTTACAACGATGAATTATTGTATAATAACCATGGAGACCAAAGGGTTTATTTCAATTTGAAATCATCATAAATGTCTTAGTTAGCTCTTTCTGATTCATTTGAATACCTATGTTATGGGCCTGGGGACATTATAAATATTGTTTTCTCTTATGGTACGGGGATCGAATTTAGTCGTCAGAATCTGACGTCTATAGACGTCAGATTCTGACGACTAAATTCGATCCCCGCGCTGTGAGGGTTAGCGAGACAGACTGATACATGAAGTGGGGATTTGGCGCTACCATAATCCCTGACTGAACGACCCGCGACAAAGACAGACGGCAGCTCAGGTCATCGGCTGAAGTGTCCACTAAAAGGGCAACCCGGATCTGAGACAAATGACCGGTTTTGTGGAATATTATGACCTGAATTTAGGAAGTGATTGGTCTCGACCGAGCCTTTGCCTAAGGTCCAGGTAAACTTATTCTAGATCATTTCGAGAACGGTTGGGAGGGGGGATATGAAAAGTGACATTAGATGCAGATCAACAGCAAACAATGTTGTTGTTTTTCGTTTTTTATATATAATATTTTTGGCGAGCCCGACCGGGGCTCATTATTCATTGCAGTAAGAATGCTGTGTATGTGTATTTTGTGTATGTGGGTTGACAGAGCAGGTCCGTATTGGTCGTGGGACCATTGCCAGGGCTGTGAGACCAACTTCCTGTCGCTTGGTCAGGAAGTAATCAGCCCAGTCTGACTGACCACCGGAACTATAGCTATATTTCAGAGTTACCCGGGCCCGATTGGGGGGCTCGTACATTCAGATCGTAATCTAGTTCTTTCGTCGACTTCAAAAAACACATAATAAACACAATCCGGAGCGACACGTGCTGTGACCAATGTTGTTTATGGTTGGACCACCGTCTGCGATGCTGGTCAGGTGGTCAGCAATAGCTAGAGCAAGTGTAGATTAGGACATCCGAATCTACTGTTTTAACAATGTATGTCACAGATGTATTATAACCCTTAGAGAACTGAGCTGATAAAGTTAAATTTTCAGCAACTTGAAGTTGTGTCTCGCTACCGCGATCCACAGCTTCAAGTGACTGGAAATTTGTGTTATTTGTGAAATTTAGGTGCCAACATATATCAGGGTTTCAAGACAGAAAGCATATTTTATTTTTAACAACAGGTGCTAAGAAAACACAGGATGTCTACTGTAGTCGACAAAAGTGTTAACACAAACGAAGCCAGGTTGCATCATTGGAAGACCTGGGGCTTTACCCGAGGATCATAATATAACACTTGACGAAATGGTACAGAGCAAAATCAATACAGCAGTGACACACCCATGAAAACACTGTAAACGAATTGTTGAACCCTTTGAGTCCTCACGATGCAATAAAGCATCATTTTACAACCCTGAAAACACAATAAATTTCCCTACAACCAAGGGTTTTAAAGCGAAATTTCCATGAAACTGGTTTACCAGTACATGGCAATTTTCTTTAATTTATAGACCACATCAAATCATCTTTATTCACTACAAGTCGAGAATTGCGACAGCAATTCGCGGCTTGTAGTGGATGGAGATGACAATTTAAAGTCAGGCTTGAAAGGGTTAACATCCATAAAACAGAGCCATCGTCATCTGCTGAACGTGGACCAGGTACATTTACTGAGGTGTGACGCTTTAAATCTGAAGAGTCAGTGAATATTGTTTTACATCGCTTTCTGCACAAACATGGCAATATCGCGACAGAAGGAAGCCCAAAGTTGGAGCTATGTTGCACTGTGTTTGAAATACTACAATGGTTCATTAAGCTAGCTTTCCATGTACGCGTATTGCGTTATCCGTATTCCGTATTGCGTTTCAATCAAGTTTATACTAAACTAGTGAAAGTCTTTCCATGTGTGCGTATTGCGTATACCATACTGCGTAAACCATCCGTATACAAATCGCTCCTAGGAGCGATTTGTATACGGTATACGGTATAAGGAGGATAAAAAATTCCATTTCGTGTCGTCATCAGCGGGTTGCTATCTTCCGGGGACCCAGATTTGGGCGTCGTGTCGATTGTTTAGGAAGCTAATAAAATAAAATAAAATAAAAATTAATAAAATAAATAAATAAAAACGGAGGTAGAATCCATAGTTTCCTCCGTCTCACCTACGGTGACGGCGGGAGCTAAAAATGAATAGGCATTACGGAGTACGGATTGAAAATAAACGCACACATGGAAAAGGGCAATACGCATTACGGAATACGGTATACGGATTACTCAATACGCGTACATGGAAAGCTAGCTTTATAGTGCACAGTACCAGGCAGCACTGCACACTCCAGACCTTCTAACAATTTGGAACATTGTGTATGCACAACCCCGGTGACATCCCGGCCGGGATTCGAGCCCAGTACCTCCGAGTTTCGAGCTATAATCGGACCGAGATGAGCCATCTCTTTAAACCAGAGGAAGCATTCAGCATTTTATAATTACATTCATACACCCAATTTCAGGTCGGACAAAAAGGTTCATACTATTTTTTATTCTACAAATTTCATTCATTCAGTGAGTGAGTGAGTGAGTTAGGGAGTGAGTTATGGAGTGAGTGAGTGAGTGAGTGAGTGAGTGAGTGAGTGAGTAAGTGAGTGAGTGAGTGAGTGAGTGAGTGAGTGAGTGAGTGAGTGAGTGAGTGAGTGAGTGAGTGAGTGAGTGAGTGAGTGAGTGAGTGAGTGAGTGAGTGAGTGAGTGAGTGAGTGAGTGAGTGAGTGAGTGAGTGAGTGAGTGAGTGTGAGTGAGTGAGTGAGTGAGTCAGTGAGTGAGTGAGTCAGTGAGTCAGTGAGTGACCATTTCCTACTATTATCCAATATTTTCAGGGGTACTTTATAGTGCACACTACCACACGAATCACTAAACTACACAGGCATTTGAACAGCTTGTAGCACTGCGTATGAACAAATACAGTGACGCATCAGGTTCGTTCGAGATTCCAACGAGCAACACAAGCCACAGCCGAATGAATCATAGCACCATGGCATTGAGATGGTTATGAGAACCTTAGAAGACAGAACGTCTGGTGTAGATGGTGCAGAGGACAACGTCAGGATAGGGCCGCGCCGGGCAACGCGCGTGTGATGCTCCAGCGGGTGCGGTGAGTGGAGAAGAGAGTAAACACAGGGAATGACCAATACCCACGGGGACAACCAATACCTAACTCACACTCTGATAAGGCCACAACCACGACCCAATGCTGGCCCAACGTCACAGACGTTGGCCCAGCATTGTCCCGCGGTCGTGCCAGTATCTCCCGTCGGCAGTCAGTTCGAATCCAGGTGTGAAGAGCTCTGCAAACAGCGGCCGCTGCGAGGCGATACTCTCCTAAACCGTTGGCCGGATCGCCGTGAAATTTGCGGCGCGCGCCAGACGACAGGCAATAAAACGGCCATTAATACTCCGCTGATGAGATGAGTCAATTCTACCGATACGGGAATAATATCGCGCACTCCGCCGCGGATTCTCTTAGTTAAACCACATTTATCACCACTGAAATTCAATGATTCGCTCCAATAAAATTTACCATACCGAGCCAAGCACATCATATTCAAATAATCTTGAGGCTGTCAGGAATTTAGGGTTGAATTAGCATGACGATTACCAATTTGTGGTGCATTGTGGAATAATAGTGAACTGCCACTTGAGTGTGTTCATATCTAAATTTCTGTTATTTTCAAAGATACGTTATACTGCAAATACCGTGGAAAATAACAATTACTTTTTTGAAATCACACGATTTGCATGAATGACTGCCAAAATTTGTTAAATCACACAAATCGAACTGTAAGTCATTTTGCCGATAATTTTAGTCGAGTGAAAATGAGAAATGAGGCCATGGTGCAACCCAGAAAATACGAGACGCCGAGCCAACGTTGTTTAAATGCAACAATAAAACAGCATCGGGTGAAGGTCACGCGTCTGGTGGGAAGAGGCTGGTGGTGCGTCACGTGACCAAGGCTACCTTTGATGATAATCGCTAGGTGGTGTCACTCACCAGTTTCCCAGACAACAAGAGACTTTCACCAATAGCTGGTTTAATTTTGGGCCAGTGGCGTAGACGGTGGCCCAACATTAAACCAACATTGTGTTATAGGGTGTGATGTTACATAGGCTCATCTACTCGGCAAACAAAAGACGTTGACCCAATGCTGGTTTATTGTTGGCCCACCGTCTACGGCGTTGGGCCAACGTGTCGTCTTCCCTAGTTACAATCAGGGCACTCTCAGTGTATAGTCCACCAACCCAAAATAAAGACAAATTAATATCCATGATTCAGCCAATGTTGCGCCAACATTGATCCACAATCCGGTACGTGATCTAAAGTTGCTGGGATCATGTGATATGCCTAGCAACAAGCACTGAAAAAAATCTCCCGATGAAAAAAGATGTGTGAATGAAACAATATGTTTCTATGAAACAATATGTAAGCCTACCATGAAACAGTCAGTGCCCTGAGACCACATGCACCTGTATTGATTGAATAACTGACTGACTGACTGACTGACTGACTGACTGACTGACTGACTGTTTGATTGATTGATTGATTGATTGATTGATTGATTGATTGATTGATTGATTGATTGATTGATTGATTGATTGATTGATTGATCGATTGATTGATTGATTATATAGTTCACCATAAAACATAATTTCCCAATGACAAAACATGTCCACGAAACTTGTCCAGGAGAACTAACAGACACAATTTTAAAAATTCCAACCCTGTCGGTCTGAGGTCGAGTACGCTACCTCTCAGTCACAGAGGCTCCCCACCTAAACCGGGTCAGGAGAACCTCCTGGGGATGGCGAGATGACACTGCCCTCTAGACACCGGTTTTTGAAATTCTATCCTTGGCGATCTGAGGCCGTGCACGCTACCTCTCGGTCAGGGAGGCTCCACACAATACTGAATTTAGATTGGAGCCTTTCCACCGCTTTCCCCCGTACTGTCAGACGCCGTTGTCGACGTCCATGAAAACAAAGAGACCTCTGACCCAACATTGTTGTAATGTTGATCGAACGTTGGAGACAGTGGACCAGCATTGGATCAACGTCGCTTTTTGCTAGGATGTGGTCTGTTGTTGTTAACCTCTTGGTCACATAGTTCCCCACAACATTGAATCATTACGAGTGAACGGGGAAGAAACATTTTGTTTCTTTGAAACTTGAAGGCCAGAGTGGGGTTCGAGCCCGCGATCTCCGACTTTCAAGCAGGCAGTTTTAACCACTGCACCAGGGTCCCCATCCCCACACCTAGAGGCCCGGTGAGCTAATAAAAATTGAAATTAATCAAAAAGTAAGATTTCTGTAATTTGAATTAATTGAAATATACTAAAAATTATTGTTAATATAAATTCCGGACTTTAAAAAGGCAGACATTTTAATAATTAATTAATTTGCCGAAGTGAGGTGTGATGTAATTTTATATTAGCACTGAAATGTCAAAGCCGTGATACTGGATTATATTCTCAGAACTTCCCGGAAATGTGACGAATAATTTACAAAATGACAACTAATGTACGAGTATGTATATAATATATATATATGTGGTGACATTACAGGAAGGGTCACCTGGATGTGACATTAACCTTTAGAACGTTGAAAAAAAATTGTATAACCCGTAGAGACCAATTTGAAATCATCATAAATGTCTTAGTTAGCTTTTTCTGATTCATTTGAATATCTGTGTTATGGATTTACGGCAATAATTATTATCTGCTCTTTCAGCGCGGGGATCGACTTTAGACGTCAGAATCCGACGTCTGGGCGTCAGAATCCGACGTCTGGGCGTCAGATTCCGACTTTTAAAGACGGTTTTAAAACACTTATCCTTTTCTTTGTTTGCTTATTTTTAAAAATCATTCCAAGCTGGAATAATTAACGCAATTTCCAGCTTCAAATAACAAAAAATGATCCAATAATAAAGTATTGGATTAACAAACTATCTACGGAAAATTATTTTATCAAATTGAGTGTTATTTCTATAGATCCAGAACAAGGTTAGTTGAAAGGACAGGCAATAATCAGATAATGTCAGTCAGATATGGTCTGTGATTAACTTTATAAACGAGCAGTGATGATAGTAATATCACAGGGAAATGCTTCACAATATTCACCTTGGATATAAAAGGGTGTATCAGCCACTCTGTGAAGTGGCAGATACACCCTTTCATATCCAAGGGGTAGAAACATTCACTGATAATGCCTTCCATTTCTTCTTCACACTCATAGAGATGAATTGCTATTTTGCAATTTTAAATTTCATGAAACACCTGCCTAATCAGCTTGTTTCAAAATGAATGAAATAATGGGGTTTAATGCCCCCGGTGCCCTCTGGCTAAGCCGAAAGAATCACTTTGTGAGGTGACATCTGGGGCCGAGCAGGCTACCTCTCGGTCACTTAGTTTTCCCACAATACTGAATTGAGGGTGTAGACTTGTAGGTAAAGCAGCGCAGACATGTGGTCCGTTGTTGACGAAAACAAAGAAACGTCGACTTAATGTTGCACAATCATAGCAATATTGCGACAGAAGGAAACCAGGAGCCGGGACCATGCCCTACTCTTCTCGGATGCCTTCAGGGGTTCTTCATAGTGCACACTACCATAGACAGCACTGCATACCAGGCCTTCGAACATTTTTGAGCACTGTATATGCAAAACAGCGTCGGAGATAGTGGACCAACATTACATCGATGTTGGGTTAACGTCGATTATTAGCTGGGTCGTGGTTCGTTCTTGAATATTGGGTACATTGTGACGTTGGCCCTATGGTGGATTCATGATGGCCATCGTCTTTATTTGCCGCCCTCGTGTTTCCCGGTAGATGCGAACTCAGCAAACACGACACATTGAGCCAGCACTGGCTCAATGTGTCGTGTTTGCTGGGGAACAGTCCAACACCACAGAGCCACCTGGTGATCGTGACGTTATCTATCTATTATAATTTCTTGAAACAACGATCAGATTGACATCTGGCGACTGAAGATGAAACGGAACAAAATGAATGTGGGTTTCAGGCCATCTTTGTGCACATATAGGCTAAACTGGGCCAAGAGAAACCAGATAAATCGTTTGCGTGGGTGCTCGTTTTGCGAGAAAAGCACCAAAATTGGCAAAATGCAACAAAATGGTCGGATGAATCATATAAGAGGAAGACTCCAATCATTTGTTGCTTTAAAATGCTTGGCATAAATTCAAAATGGCCGCCAACCAATTTCAAAACAGTTTGCTTCGGGGTGCTACGTGGATGAGATAGGCACCAAAAAAGCCAGAATACCACATGATAGTATAGTAAATTAAATAAGAAAAAAATAACAATCACTTATTCCTCATAAAATGCTCAAAGTAGCAGGGTAATACATACACAACAACTAGTAGAGTACATTGTACATAATTAAACATAATGAATTAATTAAGATGAATACATCTATCAGATATCACTCATAAAATGCAAAGTTTACGGAAGGTAAGCTAATGCATCACTGTATTTAATAAGTGTGGCAAATCAGGAGGTGTGTCCGCACATTTTACCCGTTAAAGGTAGAAAAATGCATATTCAGACTATAGTCATCGCCATATACGTTCCAAAGGGGAGACTGGGTCACTATGATAATGAGTGCAACACCATGAGACAAGCCTGTTTGACACAGAAATTAAACTAACTTTACTATCGACTTTTTTAGGATTTCTGAAAAAAGAGCTAGAATATTATTCATTGTGTAACAAACATGAATTGATCGATTTCAGTTAATAGAGTTCGAGAGTTTCAAAACTCGGACCCTGACAAACTCGGACACCGGCTTGGTTAGACACATCTAACGTACAACCAACTCGGAACCACTGCCTTTTGTCAGCAATATTAGGCCTTGTATGTTAGACCCCTAGCATTTCCTAGTCAAGTTCAGATATATAAACCTGATAAACTAATGAAAATCAAGATCCATTTGATGTAGAAGATATAAAACCATACTGTCACATGCTATCTGGCATATTAAAGTAAATAATCTAAAATCGATTTTGCATTTGATAGTTGAATTTTTCAAAGCATACTGCAGATCTTGTAATTTTCGCGTGTTTAGATTTTCGCGAATTTATGATTTTGGGACTTTTTATGATGTCTAGAATTCGTGAAATTATCGATTTCGATGATATGTAGCGCTCATAATAATAATTTTCGCGAGATTCTTAAATTCCGGACTTTGTCCTCTTCGCGAAAATTAAAACCTCGCAAATTTTACCAGATCTACAGTATATCGCCCTCTGAAACCGGACTTTTTGTTTTGCAGTAATGGTCTAGCTATCTAGCACGGTTTACCAGATATCATACATATTAAAATAAATAATGTAAGATCCATCTTGAATTTGATAAAATGTGAAAATGTTCAGGGCATGTCCCTCAGTGGAACCGCACATTTTGTTTTACAAAGATAGTCTAGCTATCTGGTACAGTGTTCAGGCATATTAAAATCAATAAAGCAACCGCTTATTGTGACCTATTAACAGATGATCTGCATGTGATTGACCACAAAAAGGCTTATATACATAATATTATAATATATACAGTTCTCTGGTTTTTGACAGGATGTTTCACTATCGTTGCACGTGACCATCATTTTTTTATAAAAACTTTATTGGATAGCTAATATTACAGACTTATTTTACAACCTATTCACGATGTTTGCTCACTATTTCACCAGGTGGCCTACTGTGGAGTGCCATTTATTTATACGACTCTGTGTGAAAAACAGTGTTCTCATTCACAAGGTGGCCCTGCCGTCGTAGCCGGAAAACGAGGAAAAAGTGTCATTTGAATACCCAAATTCTTAAACTATTCGTTGTCCTCCCAACTGCATATCGAATTCATTGCTTTAAATCTGTTAAAAAGAACTCCTGCCACACGCGGCATAAAACGAGGTTATCTCTCTTGAGAAGCAGTGCAATTAGAAAACCGCATTGACGAGTTAGAAAATTCATGTTTACCAGCTCTTGGCAGTTCATTTGGAAGATATGACAATAATTTGAGAAGCTGAACTCGCAAAAAATGAATTTTTCAGTAAATTAACATATCCAAAATCCGCTAAAAAAAAACAATTTGGGGGAAAAAAATAATGACAATTTGAAATTTGTCGTTTTAGTCAATTTTTGTATTCGATACGGTTTGAAAAAAAAATATTTCGGCGTCAGTAAATACTATAAAAAAAGACGTTGGTGATAACGAGTATGCCTAAAATGAATATTTCCAGATAAAACTTCTGGTCCCTAAATGTTACAGTGCTGGAATGTTGTTATAAAACATAGAAACCAAATGGGTTTTTTCATTTGAAAACATCATATTATGACATAAAATGTCTCTTTCCACTCATTTTAATACCTTTAATACATTTAAATTATATATTTTTAATTCTTTCGAATAAAGTCCCATCTATTATCACAGACATACTTCAATATTCACTGACATTCTCAGAGAACATTCCCAGCTATAGCTATGAATACAGTACCAGGTGAAACTAAAGAAAAACATAAACCTGATAAAAAGTGAAAAGTCACTGCGACAATGGCAAGAAAGCCTATTGTTGAGAGGAAATTATGGCAAACGGATCAATGTATGGACTATGGCTGGGAGAAATCACGATTTGCCTCGTGCAGGAATCATAATAGACGGACATCATAAATGTCTCACAGCTCTTTCCGGTTCATCTGAATACCTATGTTCTGGGTCTACGGCCATTACAAATATTTGTACTCTATATTTTTACTCTTACAGTGCGGGGATCGACTTTAGTCGTCAGAATCTGACGTCTACAGACGTCAGATTCTGACGACTAAAGTCGATCCACGCGCTGTAAGGGTTAACCCTTATCCTGCTGATGACGACTATTGTCGTTTTTAATCCATTTTATTAGTCGACCAAATGAGTGTTACTGGGAATGAAATGTGTGTCTGAAAATCAAAATTTGCCAACTTTTTTTGTCTCAAATTTAACAAATATGAGTAATTTTCAGCCACTTGAAGTTGTGGGTCGCGGTAGCGAGACACAACTTGAAATGGCTGACAAATTAAAAAAATTAATTTAGCAGGATAAGGGTTAACCTTTAAAACACTGACATATTTTTATATAAACCAATTCAATTTAAAATCATTTATAAATGTCTTAGTCAGCTCTTTCCGCTTCATTTGGATACCTATGTTGTGGGTCTACAGCCAGAGGAAATATTTTACTCTTTCAGTGCGGGGATCGACTTTAGACGTCAGATTCTGACGTCTAAAGTCGATCCCCTGAAAATGTCAAAGGGGGTACGTGTTGACGTTGGCATTATCCCTATTAATAAGAAAAGCAGCAGCCCCCCCCCCCTCGGGACAATGCTACCAATCACCTTACTTAATCTGTCAACAATACCGCTGCATTAGCTGACACCTCCCTAAATCAACCTCATTGTGTAAATGAGTCCATTTATATTGACTTGCTTAGTTGCTGTTACGTCCCATTAAAAACAAGTGCAGTAAATATGATGTCAAATAGTGTTGATCTGCAATGCATCAAAAGGAAAATATTCTAAAAAAGTAAAATATTAATAATGGTCGTAGACCCATAACATAGGTAACAAATTAGGTCAAAGGTCATATCACCGATAAATCACATCTACATCTTCCTAAGGGATGTTTGTGTACAATATGAAAACAATGTAGCTAACGGTCTCCGAGATATCGTTCGGAAACCAAACACGGACCCACGGCCGAACGGGGATAATGAAGCGGAAAGAGTCACCAAGCCATTAATGCTGATATCAAATTGAAAAAACCCTTTGGTCTATTGGTTGATAAGAAGGGCTAAAATTGAACAAAAAATGAATAAAAATCCTAGGATAATAGTTATACATGGTATAATCCCTTACAGGACTAAAAATTCTGTGTTTTTATTTGCACCTTTATAACCCCTGATAACGAGCTGTTCACAGTGAAATATGCCTTCAATCTTGAAACACTGATATATATTAAGGATACGGTAATGGGAATCGCAAATAACATAAATTTTCAGTCACTTGAAGTTGTGTATCGCGGTAGCGAGACACAACTTCAAGTGACTGAACATTTAAATTGAATAGCGCACTGCTCTAGGGGTTAATGTGGTTTTCAGTTACAAATCACAATTATAGGGAATGCAAGTGCTTATAGAAACAAATCAAATAAAACAAATAAAAGTTATTTTCAGCCACTTCAAGTTGTGGGTCGCGGTAGCCATTGGTAGCGAGATAGACGTGGACCAGGCGACTCGCTCCAAGGCCGATCAGCGCTAGTAGCGAGACACAAAAATGAAATGAAATAAATCGGGCTTTAGGCCACCTTTGTGCACATATAGGCTAAACTGGGCCAGGAGAACATCCTGAGGATGGTGAGGTGATTGAGATGACACTGTCCTCCAGACACAGGACTCGAAATTCGAGCCCTGGTGGTCTGAGGCCGAGTACGCTACCTCTCGGTCACGGAGGCTCCCCACAATACTGACTTTCACACGTGGATGGGGAAGAAACATTTTTGTTTCTTTCAAACCGCCGAGACCGGGAACCGAACCCCGAGCTCTGGCGTGAAAGGCAGCGGTGCTAACCTACCCTACTACTACCCTAGGGCCTCCGCCCTAGCGAGACACAACTTTGAGCCGTTGACAAAATAAATTAGATAACTTGCCGAGTAAAGGCATGAACACTTAGCCCTTAAAACGCTGAATATTTTTATAAAAAATATAGGAACCAAAGGGTTTTTATCAATTTGAAATCATCATATATGGCTTAGTTATCTCTTTCTGACTCATTTGAAGACATATGTTATGGGTCTGCGACCATATTATGTTTTTATTTACTCTTAGGGATCGACTTTAGTCGTCAAAATTTGACGACTAAAGTCGATCCCCGCACTGTAAGGGTTAAAGCGATGAAAAATCAAAGATACCATTTTTTATATATTTAAAATCAGCATAAATGTATCTTTCCCCTTCATTTAAATACCTATGCTATGTGTCTACAGCCATCATAAACATTTTAATTCTCTAATTGACTTCAGATTTCATATTCTGACGTCCATGTAATTCTTCGTACAAGTTGCTTTTCTAAGTTAAGGGCATCACGACCCTCATTGTTAAGAAAACAGTACATTTGACTGGACAGGAAATTGAACATGTCATAGATGTCTTGGGAGTATTATCATTTTTTCTGAACGCATCAAATCGGATAAAATAATTGTTGTTTTAAGTCAGGAAGCTGTAGTTTTTGTTAGCATTTTTTTGTCTTTTCTAAGCCCATCACGCCGCCCATTGTTCGAGAAATGAGTAATTTTTGCTGGCCGTCACTGCTCAGGAAATTGTAGTTGTCCTGAAATGACAACTGCAATTTCCCGAGCAATGTTCCGGCCACCTCCGCCCCGATAACAATACATCACAAAGTGGCAGATTCTGTCAAATGGCAGGTGATGCCGCCTTTGAAGGCTCTGAATCAATGCTGGGGACATTGTGCCTCCTGTCTGAGACCCTGCGCTGACAGCGGATTAAAGCGAAACAATCAGGCTAAAGTCAGCAAAATATCGGTAATTCTATTGTGGCTTATTAATATGACCATATGATGTAAACTTCTTCCGGACATGCATGTCCAAAATAAAAAATACGGGAATTTCGTCTCTATATCTCGCTTAACTGGTAAATGCGCAGCACAAAAATAAAAAAAAATTTTGCAGTCCTAGTCTCTGGACATGTTTACATCATATGGTCATATTAAAAAGCCAGAATAAAATCACCGATTTTTGGATGATTTTATCCTGATTGAGTTCCTTTAACCTGTAAAGCGCTGATTATTTTTTTTATAAACCATGGAGGTCAATGGGGCTATTTTAATTTGAAATCATTACAAATGTCTTAGTCAGCTCTTTTTGTTTTATTTAAATACCTCTGTTATGGGTCTACGGCCATTATAAATATTTCAATCTTTACAGCGCTGGGATCGACTTTAGTCGTCAGAATCTGATGTCTACAGACGTCGGATTCTGACGACTAAAGTTGATCCCAGCACTGTAAAGATTAACCCTTTCACGGCTGAATTATTTTTGTATAAACCAGGGTTTTTTATTTGAAATCATCATAAATGTCTTAGTTAGCTCTTTCTGATTCATTTGAATACCTATGTTATGGGTCTACGGCTGTTATAAATATTTTAATCTTTACAGTGTCGGAATACTTTAATAGTCGTCAGAATCTGACATCTATCGACGTCTGATACTAAAGTCGATCCCCGCGCTGAAGCATATTAACCCTTAAACCGCTGAAATATTTTTGTATAAACCATGGAGACCAAAGGTTTTTTTTCAATTGAAATCATCATAAATGTCTTACTTAGTTCTTTTCGCTAATGTTCACTCTT
Organism: Flabesymbios commensalis; assembly: GCA_964017125.1. Taxonomy (NCBI): domain Eukaryota; kingdom Metazoa; phylum Annelida; class Polychaeta; order Terebellida; family Flabelligeridae; genus Flabesymbios; species Flabesymbios commensalis. The sequence continues at coordinate 96,720,172 of OZ024907.1, forward strand.
ACAGCGCGGGGATCGACTGTAGACGTCAGAATCTGACGTCTACAGTCGATCCCCGCGCTGTAAGAATTAAACATGATCCAACAATAAACCTACGACGACAACTTCAAACGGATTGAGACTGATTACGTTTAAGTTTTGTCGCGCCGCGGAGCTCGGATCAACTAGAACCATATTGGTGACCGTAAATCATCTCCTAGCAGGCGCGATACATTGATTCAAGGCTGGATGAATGACGGGCCATCGTCTGCGACAATGGCCCAGCATTCAACCAGCATTGGGCCAACGTCTCGTGTCTGAAATGAAGTATTGATTTTCTCTCAAAAAACATCCGATTTAATCTCTAGATCTGCGACCGCGACAGTTTTTGGTAATTTGTAGGGAATCACTATATTTTTAAGCAAAAATTGGTAACCTTGACTCAAAGATTCACCAAGTAATGTTTATTTCTAAAAATTATCATGCTGCCCTCTCATCGCGGGACTTCAGAATCTGACGTCTGTTGACGACGTATAAAGTCGGTCTCCGCACTGGAATAATTAAAATTTTCATAATGGCCATATAGCCACATAACAATTAAATGACGCAGACATTAAATATTTCAGCATTGTTAAAATATTTAAGGTTAAATGGTGTTCAGGTAAAATGCTACCAATCACCTACTTAATCTGTCAACAATACCGCTACATTAGCTGACACATCCCTGAATCAACCTCATTGTGTGAAGCGAGTCCATTTATATTGACTTGCTAAGTTGCTGTTACGTCCCATTAAAAACAAGTGCAGTAAATATGATGTCAAATAGTATTGATCTGCAATGTATAGAAAGAAAAAGGTTCTAAAAAAGTAAAATATTAATAATGTTCGTAGACCCATAACATAGGTAACAAATTATGTCAAAGGTCATATGCCCGATAAATTACATCTACACCCCCTAAGGGATGTGTGTGTGCAATATGAAAACAATCTAGCTAACGGTTTCCGAGATATCGTCCGAAAACGAACCACGGACGCACGGCCGAACGGGGATAATAAAGCGGAAAGAGTCAACAAGCCATTAATGCTGGTATCAAATTTAGAAACCCCTTTGTGTCTCTTGGTTGATAAGAAGGGTTTAAGTTGAACTACTTTTGAATAAAAGTCCTAGGATAATACAAGTTATTGTTCCTCAGAGGATTATGGTACAGTCCAACAACTTAACCATTACAGCGCGGGGATCGACTTTAATCGTCAGAATCTGACGTCTACAGGCGTCAGATTCTGACGATTAAAGTCTATCCCCGCGCTGTAAGAGTAAAAAATATTTCTAATGGCCATAGACCCATAACATAGGGTATTCAAATTAATCAAAAAGACCTGACTGAGACATTAATGATGATTTCAAATTAAAAATAACCCTTTGTTCTCCATGGCTTATGCAAAGTATTTCAGCGCTTTAAGGGTTAAGGTGGTTATCAGCTCCAAATCACTGTTATAGGGAATGCAATGAGTGTTTATGGAAACAAATCAAATAAAACAAATAAAAGTAATTTTCACCGAAAAAAAATAATTAGATAACTAGGCGAGTAGAGACATAACACTTGACATAAAGCGCTGAAATATCTTTACATAGATCAAAATTATTTTTTTGAATTAAAAATCATCATAAATGTATCTTTGCGCTTCATTTGTATACCTGTGTAATGGGTCTACAGCCATTATAAACATTTTTATTCTCTAATTGACTTCAGATTTCAGATTCTGACGTCCATGTAATTCCTCGTACAAGTTGCTTTCCTAAGTTAAGGGCATCACGACCCTCATTGTTAAGAAAACAGTACATTTGACTGGACAGGAAATTGAACATTTCATAGATGACTTGGGAGTATTATCATTTTTTCTCAACGCATCAAATCGGAAAAAACATGTTGCTTTAAGTCAGGAAGTAGTCGTTTTTGTGAGCATTTTTTCGTCTTTTCTAAGCCTATCACGCCACCCATTGTTCGAGAAATGAGTACTTTTTGCTGGCCGTCACTGCTCAGGAAATTGTAGTTGTCCTGAAATGACAACTGCAATTTCCCGAGCAATGTTCCGGCCACCTCCACCCCGATAACAATACATCACAAAGTGGCAGATTCTGTCAAACGGCAGGTGATGCCGCCTTTGAAGGCTCTGAATCAATGTTGGGGACATTGTGCCTCCTGTCTGAGACCCTGAGCCGACAGCGGATTAAAGCGACAGAATCAGGCTAAAATCATCAAAAAATCGGTAATTCTATTGTGGCTTAATAATATGACCATATGATGTAAACTTATTTCGGACATGCATGTCCAAAATAAGAAATACGAGAATTCGTAAATGCGCAGCAGAAAAGAGTAAAAAAAACTTGTGCAGTTCTAGTCTATGGACATGTTTACATCATATGGTCATATTAAAAAGCCAAAATAAAATCAGCGATTTTTGGATGATTTTAGCATCATGCTTTAACCTTTAAAGCACCGATTATTATTTTTTCATAAACCATGGAGGCCAATGGGGTTTTTTTAATTTGAAATCATTACAAATGTCTTAGTCAGCTCTTTTTGCTTTTTTTAAATATCTATTTTATGGGTCTACGGCCATTATAAATATTTTAATCTTTACAGTGCCGGAATCGACTTTAGTCGTCATAATCTGACGTCTACAGACGTCGGATTCTGACGACTAAAGTCGATCCCAGCACTGTAATGATTAACCCTTTAACGGCTGAATTATTTTTGTATAAACCCGGGTTTTTTTGAATTCATCATAAATGTCTCAGTCAGCTCTTTCCGCTTCATTTGAATACCTATGTTATGGGTCTACGACCATTATAAATATTTTAATCTTTACAGTGACGAAATACTTTAATAGTCGTCAGAATCTGACCTCTATCGACGTCAGATACTAAAGTCGATCCCCGCGCTGAAGCATATTAACCCTTAAACCGCTGAAATATTTTTGTATAAACCATGGACACCAAACGGTTTTTTCAATTGAAATCATCATAAATGTCTTATTTAGTTCTTTCCGATTCATTTGGATACCTAGCATATGTTATATATAAAAATGTTCACTCTTACAGCGCGGGGATCGACTGTAGACGTCAGAATCTGACGTCTACAGTCGATCCCCGCGCTGTAAGAAATAAACAGCAATAAACCTACGACGACAACTTCAAACGGATTGAGACTGATTACGTTTAAGTTTTGTCGCGCCGCGGAGCTCGGATCAACTAGAACCCGACCGTAAATCATCTCCCGGCAGGCGCGACACATTGATCCAAGGCTGGATCAATGCTGGGCCATCGTCTGCGACAATGGCCCAGCATTCAACCAGCATTGGGCCAACGTCTCGTATCTGAAATGACGAATTGGTTTTCTCTCAAAAAACATCCGATTTAATCTCTAGATCTGCGACCGCGACAGTTTTTGGTAGTTTGTAGGGAATCACTATTTTTTTAAGCAAAAATTGGTAACCTTGACTCAAAGATTCACCAAGTAATGTTTATTTCTAAAAAATATCATGCTGCCCTTTCATCGCGGGACCGTATTTAGACGTCAGAATCTGACGTCTGTTGACGACGTATTAAGTCGGTCTCCGCACTGGAATAATTAAAATTTTCATAATGGCCATATAGTCCCATAACATATATGGTAATTAAATGACGCAGACATTAGATATTTCAGCTTTGTTATAATATTTAAGGTTGAATGGTGTTCAGGTAAAAAGAATGACAAGCACAGCATAATGATGTTTTATCACAAGTTCCTAAAATAGCTTTTTTAGCTAATATTTTTCATTGTATGCACTCATGCGACTATAAATACATCTTATTTAAATCCATCTTATCCAGTATTTAAATAGGAAGAAGAAAATTGCTTCATTTGTTCCAATTCAGGTAAAGCTAATAAAATAAATTTTGAAATAACATTGCATCGTATTTTAACAGAAAAAGTGAAAAAAATTATTTGTGAAAATTCGGGTGATTAACAACAGCGGAAGAGTTTAACCAATGCTGGCTTAATGTCGGGCCAGCGTCTGCGACGTTGTCCCAACATTAAGCCAACATTGGGTTTGCAAGCTGTGAGCAGATGACATAGTAAAAAGAACGCAGGCACCAGAAGTCAAACCATTAGCAATAGGACACTAACAGTTTTTGATGGTCGTGTTTTGTCGGGTCATCGATACCCTCTTTCTCCTCTTTTGTTCCCGTCCAACGGCTTCATTTGCGAAAAATCGATAAAAATACCATCAATATGTTTTTCTAGCTTTTATTTCACATTCATTTTTTTTGAAAGTCAATCACAACTGTACTTGTCTTTACCCCTTCACCCTTTAAGCCCTCACGATGCATTAAAGCATCATTTTATATCCCTGAAAACAGACTTAATTTTCATATAACTAATGGTTTAAGAACAAAAAAATTCATGAAACTGGTTTACCAATACATGGCAATTCTCTGAAATTTGCCACCCACATCAAATCATCTTCATCCACTACAAGTCGAGAATTGCGACTGCAATTTGCGGCTTGTAGTGGATGAAGATGACAATGGTAAACTGTTTGAAAGGGTTAAGCCTTAAAGCGCTGAAATATTTGTGTTTAAACCATGGAGACTTTACACCCTTTAACCCTCAAAGCGCTGATTTTTTTTATGTAGACCATGGAGAGCAAAGTGTTTTTCTTCACTTTGAAATCATCATAAATGTCTTAGTTATCTCTTCCTGATTCATTTGAATACCTATGTTATGGGTCTACGGTCATTAGAAATAATTTTACAGTTACAGCGCGGGGATAGACTTTAGTCGTCAGCATTTGACGTCTACAGACGTCAGATTCTGACGACTAAAGTCGATCCCCGCACTGTAGGAATTAAAGTTGTGAACAATTCATTTTGATTTGTTTTCTTTACAACTTAAATAGCCAGCCCTTTCATTGTAATTTCTCGAAGAAGAAAAAAACTATTCTCCCCACCAGATGCGGTTGAGGAATACATATTTCTGAACACTCACTTTTCATATACATCGTCAAAATAAATCTCAGTTTAAATTTTTGAAAAATATATTTCTATGCTATGTGTACGCTGCTAATAGAATCGGTTATCTAATGACTTGGTCGATGAAAACACATATAACTTACACATACTATTTTTTTTTAATGGGGTGGGAAATAAAAATGAATTCTGACCACTATAATTTATATAAGTATGTATAAAGTACAGAATCGATCGAATTTTGTTTTTTCTCCGTGAGAGAACATCTGCCTCCTTGCTGTTATAAGCCATTAATGTAACTAGAAATCAGGTTTCTATCTCAGTCAATATGACGGGTCAATAAAACAGGCAGTGACAATGGCGTGGCATGTAGTGGGGGTAGAGACAACACGACACCCGTGTTATTATTGTCTAACGTATGTTGATTTGTGCATGGTGCGTGACCTGTTATTCTCAGTGATGCGTGAACGACCGTTCTCTATTCATCAATGTCAGTGCATAAATACACAACCATGTGGTTAGTGGTCACTATACCAAAGTCACATTAAACCAGGTTCGTATGATTTTCGCCGATTTCACCGTCAATTTTAAACCGATTTCCGTGAAATTTTGCAAAAGTAATTTTCTATTCAAAACCTGACAGCGATAAAAAATATATTGGATATTTCAAAGGTTAGACCATTTGACATGTGATAAAATTCTAGAATTAGACTCGAGAGAGGGGGGGGGGGGTCCTGACAAACCCTTTTTCTATTAATTGTCTGGCCAAAATATCGGTATTTGACACTCCATTTACTAGGTTAGTAGTGCCTGGTGCCCTAGTAAATTAAGAGTGTCACCCCCCCCCCCATTGATGCTGATTTACACATACATTTTCATTTTTGCACATGAATAATGATGGGTAATATATTATAATTGCAGCACAGATACACACATACAATTAGTGGCATTCTCATATTCGATGAGTTTGCGTTTTATTTATCAATTAAGGATTGTAGAAAATGTAGCATCACCGTTATAAATCACACGATCAATCAGGTCAATTCACCAATTTTCGAAAATCGTTACGTCACAGGACATCGGGATCGGTATTCTCAGACACAGATCATAGAACTATTACCAGGATTGTGATTGGTCAAAATGACCATCTCGACCAATCACATACCTTTCAAGCCTGAATTTACCATTGTCATCTTCATCCACTACAAGCCGCGAATTGCTGTCGCAATTCTCGACTTGTAGTGGATGAAGATGATTTTAAGTGGGTAAAAAATTAAAGAAAATTACCATGTATCGGTAAACCAGTTTCATGGAAATTTTTATTTTAAACCCCCTCGTCGTTGTAGAAAAAATTAAGTCTGTTTTCAGGGATGTAAAATGATGCTTTAACCCTTGAACCGCCAAATTATTAAATCTGAATTTTTACCCACTTGAAGTTGTGTCTCGCTGACGCGATCCACAACTTCAAGTGAGTGAAAATTATTCAGATTTGAAAATATGGAGGTCAACTGTTTTCAAATATTGCTGATTCATAATTTGATGTCAAATTTTATATTTAACATGTTTAAAAGGTGGTACTTAATGTGCTATTAAAAAATGAAAACCCGAATATATGCGGCACCGGCGGTTAAAGGGTTAATGCATCGTGAGGGCTTAAAGGGTTAATATCTGGGTGAAGCGATTGAAAATACTGGCCAGTATTAATAAATACCTACAAGAAGCTGACCTCAAGATATATTCAGAAGGTTACAGTGTAAACCAGATAACGTATGTTTACTCACGTTATGGCGACAGTGTGTGGTGTGTGAATAACAGATAATGTACATACCTGAAACATAAAAAGAAAAAAAATCCATTAGCTATGTTACATCTGCTAGTGACGCATGTAATGTTGCCATGGGACATAATATGCAACACGTGACATAGGACATATTTTGTGAAACGTGACACAGGACATATATTGTAACGGAGTCATAGGACATATTATGTGCCATAGGACATATTTTGTGACTTGTTACACCGACTAGTGAAGCATGAAATGTGATATAGGAAATATTTTCAATCAAATGAAGTTAAAGAGAAATAACGAAATTCGATAGATTCGTAGATCAGAATGTACGAATCGCGCAGCGCCGAGTCTATTCGGAGTTCTGTCTTCGACTTATTTATACACACAAAAGACACAAGTCCAGCAGACACGTAACGTTAGTTAGACCACAGTCTGCGACGCTGGTCAAGATGTTTTTAGGAGCTCCACTAATTTCATAGACAACTCCTATATTTCATAGTCAGCAATAACTATAGAATAATGTCCTAATTAGGTCTTGATTAAGTCACAAGGTAATTATTGTTTAACATTTCTGAAATCCATGAGGAAGTTTACTGCACAGGCACGAGCTCTTTCAAACAAACCAAACAAATTGAAATCGGACAAGAATTGAGGGAGGAGAAGCATTTCTTGTGAATTGTGGACAGACGACGAACGACAGACGACGGACGACTGCCGACACACAAAGGCATAAGCTCACCCCAGGCCTAAAGGCCGGATCAGCTAAAAATACACCACTCGTGGAAGGAATAAGATGTTCGCCTAGAAGCTCAAACCTTATTTATTGAACGAGTGTTGTATTTTCCCATATCGCACTCAAATGAACACCGTTTGCATATCGTCAGGTTTCATGATCCGGAAACAAAAATAGCATTGGTGATGACAGGGCTATCTCAGCTGTTATCACTGGATTGATAGGGAGAACCATTGGATCACTAGAACCTGGAAAATATACCCCTCCGTTCAAAATACTTAAATAAATGTAGCCAGGTGAGTGTACGACGGGCTGGAGTAATTACACTCCTGGATCATTCAGGCCTCTCAACCTTAGGGTTGGGGACTCGATCCCGGCGTTATGTCCAAAGAATACCACACTAAGATTATTAGTACTTATACGAAAACAGTATTTTTCTTCTTATGAATAATAAGAACAAATGAGCTTCAATATCGAGCTTTTAGTCCTCACTTCTCCACTAAACTCTCAGCGCTGACATATTTGTGTATAAACCATAGAGACCAAAGGGTTATATTCAATTTGAAATCATCGTAAATGTCTTAATAGAAAAGTGGTAATTAAAAAATAAAAAGACTGTAGTCAACGTCAGAGATCTAGGGGGTTAAAGGGTTAAAGTGCTCTTCATGATAACCTGGTCAGGTGAGCTAACATTAAGCCTTTCCAGCCTAGATTGACCATTTTCATCTTCATCCACTACAAGCCGCGAATTGCTGTTGCAATTCTCGACTTGTAGTTGATGAAGATAACTTGAAATGGGTGGTAAAATTAAAATTATATGTTGTTATTATTAACAGTTTCATGAAAATTTTCGTTCTGAAACCTGTAGGTGTGGGAAATTGAGTTATTATTCAGAGATTCAAAATGATGCTTTTATGCATCGTGAGGGCTTAAAGGGTTAAGCCCGCGCACCTGTATCTCCAGCATTACTGATAACACCACCACTAACTCTCTGAGCCTTACAACGCTCATTTATTTTCTAAACTATGGAGACCATTGTTTCAATTTGAAATCATCATAAATATCTTAGTTATCTCTTTCCGCTTCATTTGAATACCTATGTTATGGGTCTACAACCATTGGAAATATTTTTACTCCTACAGTGCGGGGATCGGCTTTAGTCGTCAGCATCTGACGTCTACAGACGTCAGATGCTGACGACTAAAGCCGATCCCCGCACTGTAGGAATTAAAGTTGTGAACAATTCATTTTGATTTGTTTTCTTTTCAACTTAAATAGCCATTAGAAATATTTTACTCTTTTAGCGCGTGGATCGACTTTAGAATCTGACGTCTCCAGACGTCAGAATCTGACGTTTGTAGACGTCAGATTAGATGGCAGAATCTGACGCTTAATTCAGTCAGGTGTTCAAAGTGTTAACCGCCGATCACCATTATATTTGTTTTTTTCCTATCTTTTTAATTACTTTAATACATTAAATACCAGTTTTCAAACATGTTAATGTTAAAGATAAGACGTGACATTTATCAACAAGATTTCAAAATCGTTGACCTCCGTTTTGTGAAATCCAAATAATTTTCACTGACTTGAAGTTGTGAATCGCGTCAGCGAGACACAAGTTTTAGTAGGTGAAAATCCAAATTAAACAAGACTACATAAGTCCAGGAGCCCCCGCTCCGAATTAGAATTTGATTTGAGCAATTTTGTGTAGGGTTATTAATGTAGTCCTAGGCTAGGTCAAAAATCAAGACGCAAGACAACTAGGTCTAGGAGGCTCAGTCTAAGAGTAAGATAAGAACCAGACTGTCTTTCAGAGATTGCAAACCTTTATTGAAATTATTGATCTTAATCAGTATCCTAGTAATGGTCTACCTATCTGGCCCGGCTTACCCGATGTCAGGCTAATCGAGGTAAATAATGGCTGATTTACGGTCATTTTGAATTCGATATAGACTAGTTAAACTAGCTATCTAACACGGTTTACCAAATATCAGCAATGTGAAAGTAAATAGTGGCCGATAGGCGGCCATTTTGAATTCGATTGAGTCGAAAGTTTTTAAAAGGCATTCTCTCCGGAAACGTCACATTTTGTTTTATAGTAATGGTCTAGCTATCTAGCACGGTTTACCTGATATCAGGCCTATCGAGGTAAATAAGGTCTCACCACCCTAAATGAGCCGAAATCCAAGCGGGGTGGCTACTGACTGGAGAATCCCTACCCAAATTACTGCTTTAAATGGTTGTTTCCGCCTCTGGTAAATTAAGAAAAATACAGGAATGTTGTAATTATGTGGATAAATTGTAATAACACACTGTTTTCGCTATCTGTGATATGAGATATAACTGTTATGTGAGATTTTCGGATGGACACATGGGGTGAGAAGGATTTGTGTCTTTTCTGGGAATGGGCGCAAGAATATTTCGGGAGATCTGGGCAAAACGGACCTTTTTACCAGCATGGGAGCGTAACACAAAACGCAGGAAGTTAACATACCATTTTCGAAGCAGTTTTTGAAAAAGGACAGCTTAGGCTTTATTATGGTGTGTAACATAGGGGGGCAGCTAGCGACGAAAGTGGTGATCTCGGCCCTTGGAATGTTGGCATTATACATGCGTTTCAATGGGACTGGCATTTGGGGTGGTGAGACCATAATGCTGATTGTCGGCCATTTTGAATTCGTAAGTTAAAAAATTTCAGGGTGCATACTCCCCCGAAAACTCACATTTTGCTTTATAGTAATGGTCTAGCCATCTAGCACGGTTTACCAAATATCGGCCATATGAAAATGAATAATGGCCGAAAAAGCGGCCATTTTGAATTTGATCAAGTCAACATTTTTCAAGGTGCATCCTCATCTGAAATCTCACATTTCGTTTTATAGTAATGGTCTAGCCATCTAGCACGGTTTACTAAATATCGGTCATGTGAAAGTGAATAATGGCGCATGAGCGGCCATTTTGAATTTTATCAAGTCGAAATTTTTGAAGATGCATCCTAACCTGAAATGTCACATTTTGTTTTATAGTAATGGTCTAGCCATCTAGCACGGTTTACCAAATAACGGCCATGTGAAAGTGAATAATGGCTGAAAGGCGGCCATTTTGAATTTGTTCAAGTCGAATTTTTTCAAGATGCATCCTCTCCTAAAATGTCACATTTTGTTTTATAGTAATAGTCTTGCCATCTAGCACGGTTTACCAAATAACGGCCATGTGAAAGTGAATAATGGCCGAAAGGCGGCCATTTTGAATTTGTTCAAATCGATTTTTTTCAAGATGCATCCTCTTCTGAAATCTCACATTTTGTTTTATAGTAATGGTTTAGCTATCTAGCATGGCTTACCCAATATCAGCCCTGTCGAGGTGAATAATGGCCAATAGGCGGCCATTTTGAACTTGACTGAGTTGAAATTTTTCAAAATGCATCCTCTCTTGGAACCTTACAATTTGTTTTATAGTAATGGTGTAGCTATCTTGAGCGGTTTTCATGATATTCCGCAATATGAGGCCTGTCGAGGTAAATAATGGCCGATGGGCGGCCATTTTGAATTTTATCGACTTGAATTTTTTCAAGATGCATCCTCTCCTGAAACCTTACAATTTGTTTTACAGTAATGGTGTAGCTATCTTGAGCGGTTTTCATGTTATTCCGCAAAATATTTCAGTCAGATTTACCGATGTTATAAATTAGGTCAAAGTGCTGGGTCAACTTTAAGGTCAAGGTCCAAAAACCTGAAAAGGCACAACTAGGGACCTTAGAGAACATGTATGTGCAATATGACTGTAATCGGCCCAGTACTTTTCGAGATCTGCTCCGGAAACGAACTGTGTGTCAAAACGTCTAAATAGGTCATAGTTCTGAACCAAAAGTAGGTCAAAGTTCATATACCTCAAAAGGCACAACTAGACCCCCTAGAGGTGTTGTGTGTAAAATTTGACGACAATCGGACAAGTACTTTCAGAGATATGCTCCGGAAACGAAATGTTCACGGACGGCCCAACGGCCAACCGGCCCAACGCCGTAACATCATTTTCTTCTCTGCGACCTTGCGTATTGAATTTCGATTAAAAATATTTTGACCATTTTGTCTATTATCCACCTGGAAGTAACCCACATACCAAAAATTGTTATTCTAGCTTATTTTCTTGCAAAGTTATAGGCAAAAGAAGAGGCAAAAAAAACCGGAGGTAGAATCTATACTGTAGCTCCCTCCGTCTCACCTACGGTATGGCCGATAGGAATTAATAATACAGCATTCAGTATGTTGAACACCGAGTAAATGTGTGGGGAGCGCGCAGGGCGGCGCCCTGCGCGAAAATAACGTCGATACACTGGTCTCAACTTTAACTCGACGAGGCCGTCATTAACGTGATCGCCTGGTCACATTGAGAGGGGAGAACTATGTTGTTACTCTGAAAACCCAACACAGGATCATCGGGGTTCAAAATCGGGACGCATGCATGATTGGCGAGGCATTTCTAAGCGGTTTTGTAGACATCGGGGTGCAAGTTATAGATGCGGCAGCAGCGCACGAAACAGTGCAAAAAACAAAAAAGCCTTCCCTGGTAAGGCCCTCCCCTGGAAGGAGAATCAGACGTAATTTTAAAAAAACTGAGCATCCATTATCATTTTCAGTGTTTTTTTAAATCTTACATAGTTTGAATCTTGGTTGAAAGGTGCATACAATGACCTAGCACTTAAAATGTTAACTACAGTGTATATATGAGCTACATCCCGGCAAACACGAGACGTTCACCCAATGTTGGTTTAATGTTGGGCCAGCGTCGTAGACGTTGGGCCAACATTATTCTAACATTGTTTTCATGTTTTTCTGGGATGACAAACAATTAGCTCAATCATAAACACCAGGTGGCGACCTATTCGGGATATTATAACAAAAGCGGTAAACAATGCAAGATCGGCCGATGATTTCAAGGGAAAGGTCGTGATAATTAAGGTTAAGTAAATAAGACGTGAAAGCATTTCCCCGGATACATTATCAGATAAAAGCTGGCAAACATAAACAGGGTGTGATACACGTCGTCTAGTTGACACACTGATTATAAAGACAAATTAGCCATCGCGTGGAAAAGTGAGTGGCAAATGAAATAAAATGAATGGTGTTTTAGGCCACCTTTGTGTACATATAGGCTAAACTGGGCTAGGAGAATCTCCTGAAGATGATGAAATCAATGAGATGACACTGCCCTCCAGACACACAATTCGAAATTCGAATCCTGGCGGTCTCGGTCACGGAGGCTCCCCACAATATTGTTTTTTTACGAGTGAGTGGGGAAGAAACATTTTGCTTCTTTTAAACTTGAATGCCAGAGCGGGATTCGAGCCCGCGATCTCCGACTTTCCGAGCAGGCAGCTTTAACCACTGCACCAGGGCCCCCGTTTTCAGTGGAGAGCAAATCACAGGGAAAGTGCGTGGTATGCAAACGTTCAGTAAATGCAAATGCAGCAAAAACCACCACACAGACACAGTAATAAGTGCAAATAGTGCTTCACGTCAGCTTTTCACCAGGGCGTTCACTTCACGACACTTTATATTCTACCTACTCATTTGAAAATATTTTTTATAAAAACTATAGCCATATATCTGGCTTACGTTTCAAGTGTTTGAACATCAATATTTTCAATAACTTCAAGTGGCAGTGGATGCAAATTTAAACAAGACTACATAAGTCCAGGAGCTCCCGCTCCGAATTAGAATTTGATTTAAGCAATTTTGTGTAGGGTTATTAATGTAGTCCTAGGCTAGGTCAAAAATCAAGACGCAAGACAACTATGTCTAAGAAGCCCAGTCTAAGAGTAAGATTAGAACTAGACAGTCTGTCAGAGATTGCAAACCTCCATTGAAATTAATGATCCTAATCAGTATCCCAGTAATGGTCTACCTATCTGGCACGGTTTACCCGATATCAGGCCAATCGAGTTAACTAATAGCTGATTTACGGTCATTTTGAATTCGATATAAACTAGTTAAAAACTTAGGGTGCATCCTCCCCCGAAACCTCAAATTTTGTTTTATAGTAATGGACTAACATCTAACACAGTTTGCAAATATTGGGCATGTGAAAGTAAATAATGGCCGATAGGGGGCCATTTTGAATTTGATAGAGTCAGAATTTTTCAAGATGCATTCTCAGCTGAAATCTCACATTTCATTCTATAGTAATCGTCTAGCTATCCAGCACGGTTTACCAAATATCGGCCATGTGAAAGTGAATAATGGCCTAAAGGCGGCCATTTTGAATTTGATCAAGTCGAAATTTTCCAAGATGCATCCTCAGCTGAAATCTCACATTTCATTCTATAGTAATGGTCTAGCCATCTAGCACGGTTTTTCAAATATCGCCCATGTGAAAGTGAATAATGGCCGATAGGGAGCCATTTTGAATTTGATCAAGTCAAAATTTTTCAAGATGCATCCTCTCTTGAAATCTCACAATTTGTTTTATAGTAATGGTCTAGCCATCTAGTACGGTTACCAAATACCAGCTATGTGAAAGTGAATAATGGCCGATAGGCGGCCATTCTGAATTTGATCGGGTCAATTTTTTTCAAGATGCATCCTCTCTTGTAATCTCACATTCTGTTTTATAGTAATGGTCCAGCTATCTAACACGGTTTACCAAATATCAGCAATGTGAAAGTAAATAGTGGCCGATAGGCGGCCATTTGGAATTCGATTGAGTCGGTAGTTTTTAGAAGGCATCCTCTCCCGAAACGTCACATTTTGTTTTATAGTAATGGTCTAGCTATCTAGCCCGGTTTACCTGATATCAGGCCTATCGAGGTAAATAATGCTGATTGTCGGCCAATTTGAATTCGTAAGTTAAAAATTTTCAGGGTGCATCCTCCCCGGAAAACTCACACTTTGTTTTATAGTAATCAGGTAATGGTCTAGCCATCTAGCACGGTTTACCAAATATCAGCCATGTGAAAATGAATAATGGCCGAAAAGGCGGCCATTTTGAATTTGATCAAGTCAAATTTTTTCAAGATGCATCCTCATCTAAAATCTCACATTTCGTTTTATAGTAATGGTCTAGCCATCTAGCACGGTTGATCAAATATCGGCCATGTGAAAGTGAATAATGGCTGATGAGCGGCCATTTTGAATTTTATCGAGTCGAATTTTTTCAAGATGCATCCTCTCCTGAAATCACACATCTTGTTTTATAGTAATGGTCTAGCCATCTAGCACGGTTTACCAAATAACGGCCATGGGAAAGTGAATAATGGCCGATTGGCGGCCATTTTGAACTTGGACGAGTTGAATTTTTTCAAAATGCATCCTCTCCTGAAACCTTACAATTTGTTTTATAGTAATGGTGTAGATATCTTGAGCGGTTTTCATGACATTCCGCAATATCAGGCCTGTCGAGGTGAATAATGGCCGATAGGCGGCCATTTTTAATTTTATCGACTTGAAATTTTTCAAGATGCATCCTCTCCTGAAATCTCACAATTTGTTTTATAGTAATGGTGTAGCTATCTTGAGCGGTTTTCATGATATTCCGCAAAATCTTTCAGTCGGATTTACCGATGTTATAAATTAGGTCAAAGAGCTGGGTCAACTTCAAGGTCAAGGTCCAAAAACCTGAAAAGGCACAACTAGGGACTTTAGAGAACATGTATGTGCAATATGACTGTAATCGGTCCAGTACTTTTCGAGATCTGCTCCGGAAACGAAGTGCGCGTCAAAACGTCTAAATAGGTCATAGTTCTGAACCAGAAGTAGGTCAAAGTTCAAATACCCCAAAAGGCACAACTAGACCAGGGGTGTTGTGTGTAAAATTTGAAGACAATCGGACAAGTACTTTCAGAGATATGCTCCGCAAACGAATTGTTTACGGACGGCCCAATGCCAACGGCCCAACGGCCCAACGCCGTAACATCATCATTTTCTCCTCTGCGACCTTGCGTATTGAATCCAGATTAAAAATAATTTAACCTGTCCATTATCCACCTGGAAGTAACCCACATACAAAAAATTGTTATCCTAGCTTATTTTCTTACAAAGTTATAGACAAAAGAAGAGGCAAAAAAAACCGGAGGTAGAATCCATAGCTCCCTCTGTCTCACCTACGGTGACGGCGGGAGCTGATTATTTAATTTGGGGCTGTAGTGGTTAGCAGTGTAGTCTTCCCGGTACGTGTTTATAACGATCATCTACAGATAAAGAAAGCCAGTAAAACTGATGGCTGGCTCGGCACCCAATACTCAGATATTTAGACGTCAGAATCTGACTCTATAGTCGTCAGAATTTGACGTCTAAAGTCGATCCCTGCGCTAAAATAGTAAAATATGTTTTAACGGTCGTAGACCCATAACATAGGTATACAAATGAAGCGAGAACTATTAATGAATACTCAGATACTTTAAGAGATCAGAATATAACGTCTATGGACGTCAGATTCTGACGTCTAAAGTCAATCCTCGCACTGAAAAGGTTAATGTCAAATATATGTGCGCAAATACCCGTCCACAGCAAGTGAAAGGTTAAGTATGGAATCAACAATGCATTGCCTCGTGCTCATCACGATAAACTATAGATAAAGCAGGGAAATCGGTCCTAACGCAGGCCAGGCACCCATTAGAGGGCCACTATTCAATCTCCAAGGGGGGTTGAAATTATAGATTTCGAGCGGACTATGCGAAATCATTTAATTCAGGAGCTGCTCTATATAAACATGTGATAACAACAATAAAAAAATTCAGCGCGCCGTCAAGCCGGGTTGAAATAAATAATTTGTCCGCGACATGAATTTTAGCCCCCCCCCGGAGATTAAATGGTAGCCCCCTTACTCAGACCATCTAGTTAGTAAGTCTCTTCTGCGTCTATATGCTGCCCAGCAAACACGAGACGTTGACTCAATCTTGGATCAATGTTGGCCCACCGTCTGCGACGCTGTCCCAGCTTTGATCCAACATTGAGTCAACGTCTCGTGTTTGCTGGGTGAGACAGCGACACTTTGAAACAATGATGTTTTAATGTTGGCCCAACGTCTGCGACGCCGGCCCGACATTAAAACATCATTGTTTGAACATGTCGTGTTTGCTGGGAGGGCCCTGTCAAAGGGCAGCGCACAGTGACGCCAGCACGCTTTACAATGGCCGCTTAAATCAGCGATGACAAGACAATTAGCATAGTCGTCCGGAAAAGACGGTACGACGTGTTGGCAGGGCCGAAATGACGGCAGGACGCATCTCATCAACTCGTCCCGATCCATCACGGACCGGCAGACAATGCCCCCCCCCCCTCCGCGCATTGTGCTGTTCTTAAGAAAAACGGGGACGTGATTAAGTTAGACATACCGGAATAGCTCGTTACCGTGGTATAGACACTAAAATATTTTTGGATAAGACATAAAGACCAAAGGTTTTTCATCAATTTGAAAGCATCATAACTGTCTTAGTTGGCTCTTCCCGCTTCATTTGAATATCTGTGTTACGGGTCTACGGCCAGTGTACATATTTTACTTTTTGTTCTATCCAGAAAAGAAACGAGATCTTATTAATAGCTCGTTTGCATATGAGGCTCGTAACGATATACCAAGTGGGTCAGTGTGCTCGTATCCTCCCTATACATGTTAACCCTTTCAATCCTGAATTTACCATAGTCATCTTCATCCACTACAAGCCGCGAATTGCTGCCGCAATTCTCGACTTGTAGTGAATGAAGATGACTTGATGTGGTTTAAAAATTAAAGAAAATTACCACGTATTGGTAAGCCAGTTTCATGCAAATTTTCGTTCTAAAACCCTCAGTTGTCGGAAAATTAAGTCTGTTTGCAGGGATGTAAAATGATGCTTTAATGCATCGTGGGGGCTTAAAGGGTTAAAGAGGGAGACAGGGGGTGAAATACGGGAAAGTCCAGGGGCCCGTCTCAACATCATTCTCGCTAGGATATAGCTCATTTGCATATGAGGATCGTTGAGATTTAACGAGTGGGTCAGGGTGCTCGTATCCTCGCTATCTTTGTTAAAGAAGAAAAAAACGAGGAAAATCAACGAACTTTTTATATTTTCGCAAGCGGCAGGCAAAGGTCACGAGCATTAATAAAGCTCGGTCACGAGCAATAATAAAGCTCGTTTCTTTACTTTATGATAAAACGGGACCCTAACGTCTACACGAGCGAAGAAACAACCCACTAGGCCCTATCACCCCAGCCTCACGTCATCATCTGTACGTCATTCATCTCATCAGAGGACTGCGCTGTTCTTATCGTATTACAATGTCACTTAAATGACCATTAATGCCGAAAAGTGACGTAAAACAACAATTTAATACTACTACTACTACTACTACTGACGTCAGATTTTGACGTCTAAAGTCGGTCCCCGCACTGAAAGGGTTAACCTACTGGGCACACGACGTTTTTGCGCCGTTGAATCAACGTCAATGACGTTGAATCAACGTCAATGACGTTGATTCAACGTCGCAAGAAACGTCGTGAGACTAGTGAGAAATTGTGTAGATTATATTTGATAAATATGTATTCATCTTCATCCACTACAAGTCGAGAATTGCGACAGCAATTTGCGGCCTGCAGTGGATGAAGATGTCAATCAGTAATATAGTATTTTATGACTGGCCAGGCTCACTGACTGACTGACTGACTGGCTGACTGACTGACTGACTGACTGACTGACTGACTGACTGACTGACTGACTGACTGACTGACTGACTGACTGACTGACTGACTGACTGACTGACTGACTGACTGACTGACTGACTGACTGACTGACTGACTGACTGACTGACTGACTGACTGACTGACTGACTGACTGACTGACTGACTGACTGACTGACTGACTGACTGACTGACTGACTGACTGACTGACTGACTGACTGACTGACTGACTGACTGACTGACTGACTGAAAAATGAAAAATCACTGAAAAATCACGAGCTTCATATCCTTGCCTTGCACTCAAATTTTCTCCGGATACATCGATTCATTTTTTATCAAATTTTAATTAGCAGAATTTAATTATCACATTGAGCAGCCTGAGCTAGAGGAATTACTTTTTACAATTAACCTTTGAAATCACACGATTACAGTAAGCCTGTAGTTTCCCTTCAATCCTGAATACTCATGTTTTATTCACCTTGAGATCTCAAGGTGAATAAAAATTGTGAGCGAAAACACCCGGGAATAATATTTGCAAAATAAAGCTGAGGACGACCTTATTTTGACGGAATGACCCTTTTTGTATTCATGGATTCTCTTAACAATATACCATGTGGTGGATATTGCTTCGGGAGGGAGGGGGCCCGGGGTAGGCTGAAAGAGGTAATTAAAGCCCCACCGATGCAGCTCTTTGCAAAAAAATATATTACCATCGTGATAGTCTAATACTTTTGTGATTAATATTGCATAGAATTCTAATTTATTTACTTAAATAATTTTGGGATGATAAACTGCAAACTAATTAATACGGAGATACTATTAATTATTTTAGCATTTGTCTGTTGATTAATTTTGGGTTGTTAAGGTGAGAATCAATTAATTACATGTTAATTACCCCTTGAAGGGCTGAATTAGTTTTGTAGAAACCATGGAGACTAAAGGGTTTTATTTCAATTTGAAATAAAGTAATGTCTTAATGTCATAATGTCTTAGTTAGCTCTTTCTGATTCATTTGAATACCTATGTTATGGGTCTACGAACATTAGAAATATTTTTACTTTTACAGTGCAGGGATCGACTTTAGTCGTCAGAATCTGACGTCTACGGACGTCAGAATCTGACGTCTACGGACGTCAGATTCTGACGACTAAAGTCGATCCCCGCTCTGTAGGATTATGACACCATTTCAATGAGAAATGACGTGTGTGATGGGAACAAAGGATTTAAAAACGTTGAAAAAACAAACGCGTCCATTGCATACAAAAGCATGAAAATCTCACGCAGAAAAAAGTCTAAATTAAACAGCAAAGTGGCTAAGTCTCTACTCGCAGATGTAGTCCTTAGACTTCATAATTATTGTTCGCACTGCAGTTGATCAAGTGGAAATTTAAACTTTATAGCGTACATTTATTTACTAATTTATTTCACCTCATCAAGTGAGTGAAATAGATTTACAACTGTCAAAATGTATGTCAATTTGTGTTTATTCTTGCAGATCTTACGTCAGATGCTGACGCATAAAGTCGATCCCCGAACTGATAGAATAAAAATATTTATAATGGCCATAGACCTATAACATAGGTATTCAAATAAAACACAAAATACACATCACATTTGTGTTTATGTGTTTCAAATGAGGCAGAAAGAACTGACTAAGACAGTTATGACGATTTTAAATTGAAAACAAAAACAACTTTGGTCTCCACGGTTTATACAAAAATATCTCAGCGCTTTAACCCTTTCAAGCCTGAATTTACCATTGTCATCTTCATCCACTACAAGCCGCGAATTGTTGTCACAATTCTCGACTTGTAGTGAATGAAGATGATTTGAAGTGGGTGAAAAATTAAAGAAAATTGTTATGTATTGGTAAACCAGTTTCATGGAAATATTCATTCTAAAACCCCTAGTTTTAGAAAAATACAATCTGTTTTCAGGAATTTACAAGACTACATAAGTCCAGGAGCTCCCGCTCCGATTTAAAATTTGATTTAAGCAATTTTGTATAGGGTTATTAATGTAGTCCTAGTCTAGGTCAAAAATCAAGACGCAAGACAACTAGGTCTAAGAAGCCCAGTCTAAGAGTAAGATAAGAACTAGACAGTCTGTCAGAGATTGCAAACCTCCATTGAAATGAATGATCCTAATCAGTATTCCAGTAATGGTCTACCTATCTGGCACGATTTACCCGATATCAGGCCAATCGAGTTAACTAATAGCTGATTTACGGTCATTTTGAATTCGATATAAATTAGTTAACTTAGGGTGCATTCTCCCCCGAAATCTCACATTTCATTCTATAGTAATCACTAGCTATCTAGCACGGTTTACCAGATATCGGCCATGTGAAAGTGAATAATGGCCTAAAGGCGGCCATTTTGAATTTGATCAAGTCAAAATTTTCCAAGATGCATCCTCAGCTGAAATCTCACATTTCATTCTATAGTAATGGTCTAGCCATCTAGCACGGTTTACCAAATATCGCCCATGTGAAAGTGAATAATGGCCGATAGGAGGCCATTTTGAATTTGATCAAGTCAAAATTTTTCAAGATGCATCCTCTCCTGAAATCTCACATTTTGTTTTATAGTGATGGTCTAGCCATCTAGTACGGCTACCAAAAACCGGCTATGTGAAAGTGAATAATGGCCGATAGGCGGCCATTTTTAATTTGATCGAGTCAATTTTTTTCAAGATGCATCCTCTCTTGTAATCTCACATTTTGTTTTATAGTAATGGTCCAGCTATCTAGCACGGTTTACCAAATATCAGCAATGTGAAAGTAAATAGTGGCCGATAGGCGGCCATTTTGAATTCGATTGAGTCGAAAGTTTTCAAAAGGCATCCTCTCTCGAAACGTCACATTTTGTTTTATAGTAATGGTCTAGCTATCTAGCACGGTTTACCTGATATCAGGCCTATCGAGGTAAATAATGCTGATTGTCGGCCATTTTGAATTCGTAAGTTAAAAATTTTCAGGGTGCATCCTCCCCTGAAAACTCACACTTTGTTTTATAGTAATCAGGTGATGGTCTAGCCATCTAGCACGGTTTACCAAATATCAGCCATGTGAAAATGAATAATGGCCGAAAAGGCGGCCATTTTAAATTTGATCAAGTCAAATTTTTTCAAGATGCATCCTCATCTGAAATCTCACATTTTGTTTTACAGTAATGGTCTAGCCATCTAGCACGGTTGACCAAATAACGGCCATGTGAAAGTGAATAATGGCCGATAAGCGGCCATTTTGAATTTTATCGAGTCGAATTTTTTCAAGATGCATCCTCTCCTGAAATCACACATTTTGTTTTATAGTAATGGTCTAGCCATCTAGCACGGTTTACCAAATAACGGCCATGTGAAAGTGAATAATGGCCGATTGGCGGCCATTTTGAACTTGGACGAGTTGATTTTTTTCAAAATGCATCCTCTCCTGAATTTGCTTTATAGTAATGGTGTAGATATCTTGAGCGGTTTTCATGATATTCCACAATATCAGGCCTGCCGAGGTGAATAATGGCTGATAGGCGGCCATTTTGAATTTTATCAATTTCAAATTTTTCAAGATGCATCCTCTCCTAAAACCATACTATTTATTTGATATTAATGGTGTAGCTATCTTGAGCGGTTTTCATGATATTCCGCGATATCAGGCCTGTCGAGGTGAATAATGGCCGATAGGCGGCCATTTTTAATTTTATCGACTTGAAATTTTTCAAGATGCATCCTCTCCTGAAACCTCACAATTTGTTTCATAGTAATGGTGTAGCTATCTTGAGCGGTTTTTATGATATTCCGCAAAATCTTTCAGTCGGATTTACCAATGTTATAAATTAGGTCAAAGTGCTGGGTCAACTTCAAGGTCAAGGTCCAAAAACCTGAAAAGGCACAACTAGGGACCTTAGAGAACATGTATGTGCAATATGACTGTCATCGGCCCAGTACTTTTCGAGATCTGCTCCGGAAACGAAGTGCGCGTCAAAACGTCTAAATAGGTCATAGTTCTGAACCAGAAGTAGGTCAAAGTTCAAATACCCCAAAAGGCACAACTAGACCCCCTAGGGGTGTTGTGTGTAAAATTTGAAGACAACCGGACAAGTACTTTCAGAGATATGCTCCGGAAACGAATTGTTTACGGACGGCCCAGCGGCCCAACGCCGTCACATCATCATTTTCTCCTCTGCAACCTTGCGTATTGAATTCAGATTAAAAATATTTTAACCTGTCCATTAGCCACCTGGAAGTAACCCACATACCAAAAATTGTTATCCTAGCTTATTTTCTTACAAATTTATAGGCAAAAGAAGAGGCAAAAAAAAACGGTGGTAGAATCCATAGCTCCCTCCGTCTCACCTACGGTGACGGCGGGAGCTAAAAATGATGCTTTAATGCATCGTGAGGGCTTAAAGGGTTAAGTAAGGCAAAAAGCTGATAATAAGTAGTAAACACAACTAACTAAGCTGATCTCAAGCTGGTAGAATGCTGGGCAGTGTCTGGTGATGCTTTGGATCATCATGGGGGCTAAAGGGTTATTGAAATACGTGAATAGATATAAGATCCTCTTAGCCCTTTAACTGCTAAGTTATTTTATTTAATTTTCAGCCACTTGACGTTGTGTCTCGCTACCGCGACTCACAACTTCAAGTGGGTGGAAATTATTGATTTCGTTCTCAATATCAGTGAGTTTTGATCCGCTAATAAAACCCCCAAAAGGCACAACTGCACCCCCTAAGGGGTGTGTGTATGTAATATAAAAACAACCCGGCTGAAAATTTCCGAGATTTTCCTGTTATTTGATTAAATTTTCACCAGCTGGATTAAAAACGTTTACAAGGGTTAAAGCTGGTCAAGATAAAACATATCCCATGGGACATTTGATAAATGATCACTCTGCAAATAAGAAATGCACCACCCCAGCAATTACGAGAAACGCAGCCAATATTGGTTTAATGTTTGTCCACCGTCGAAGACGGTGGGCTAACATTAAACCAATGCTGGGTGAACATCAGGTGGGTATTAGGACGGTCTACGGCGAGATTCTTCAATTTCTTCCACGATTGATCAATTTATTCCGTGTGCTGTATATATTGGCCACGATCGACCAACCGCGGCGCCAGACGACGGCACAGTTTGAAATGAGCTCAACCAATGACAAATGAGCTGGGACTGTCTGGACCAATCGCATTAATTCTACAACCACCAAGTCTGACCGTGAGACACGAGGGCGATTCTGATGTAACTGCTCACTTTACAAGTAAGCTGTTACTGCTGTTTGTCTTTGCACGGCGGTCAGTATGCCAGTACTCGATGGCAGAAGACAATCATTCAGCTCAAAGACAAACAGCAGTAACTGCTTACTTTACAAGTAAGCAGTTACTGCTGTTTGCCTTTGCACAGCGGGGTGTATAATCTCGGCTCGCAACCAGGTGAATTGACAAATTAAATGACTTCGTAATAAATCAAAGACGTGCTGATCACTCGATGTGGTACAAATAGAAATGGGAGTTTTTTGCATTGAGAACCATAAATCCGAAAATAGTTTTCTGTTATTCTGTTACGTCCATTAACATTATTATTGTACATAATGTGCATGGTTCCCACTAAAAATCGGAAAAAAATTATATCACTGACTTTTACCTGACTGTTCAGTAATTTCCAGATCGAGCAACCATACATTTAAATACACAATTAGTGAATTAAGACAATTTTATGTGTTCTACAGCCGCCTGTAAGGACCAAAATACACCAATTTAAACATCAATGCTAAAACTGATAACACTATTTCCGAGCTGAGAGTGAGCGCGATCACTGCTAATGCTAAACAGGTTAACTTCTCTGACTTTTACATGATTTTTGACAGAATTTTATAATTCCCTGGAGAAAAATCCAGTTTTTCCAAGTTATGTGGGAATTCTGAAAAAAGTGGAATACAACGATTCATTCCTTCATTAAATGTTCCCTCTTTTAATCGCTGAATCGGCCAGCCTCGCAGACGGTGGACGAACATTCAACCAACATCGGGGGTCATTTTCCGGGACAGGCAGATCCAGTAGACACGAGACTGTGATTCAATAATGATTCAATGCTGGCCCACCGTCTACGACGCTGGCCCAGCATTGAATCAACATTGAATCCAAGTTTTGTATTCTGACATAGTTACAAACAGGAAATCCACCAGCCGGCCAGAGGTATTTACCCCATTTTGGTTCAATGTTTGGCCGGGTCGCAGACAAAAATGAAATGAATCGGGCCTCAGGCCACCTTTGTGCACATATAGGCTTAACTGGGCCAGGAAAACCTCCTAAGGATGGTGAGATGATTGAGATGACACTGTCCTCCAGACACAGGATTCGAAATTCGAGCCCTGGCGGTCTGAGGCCGAGCACGCTACCTCTCGGTCACGGAGGCTCCCCACAATACTGACTTTCACACGTGGATGGGGAAGGAACATTTTTTGTTTCTTTCAAACCGCCGCGACCGGGAACCGAACCCCGAACTCTGGCGTGAACGGCAACCACTACCCTAGGGCCCCCGCCCCCGGGGTCGCAGACAGTCGGCCAACATTTAGCCGTCAACGCATCGTGTTCGGTGTTAGGGGGCCACCATTCAATCTCCGGGGCGGGGGGGGGGGGGGGGGCTGGATTATTGTTTAAAGAAATAATTTCGGGCGGACTAATAAATAATTTACTTCAAGAATTGTTTATCTGTTAATATATATATGTAATAAAAGTTGCAATTTTCAGCGCGCTGCCGAACCGGGTTAAAATAAATAATTTGACCGCGACAAAAACTCCAGCTCCCCCCCTCCCCTGGAGATTGAATGATGGCCCCTTTTATACATAAAAATAAAGGGACATACACCAGACTAAGTGGTTTACAGGATGATCCGAAGAAGCAGTTTTTCACGTGTTTTTTTTGCATTTTCAGTTATCAACAGGATCCGTTAATTGTCAATTGTTTATAATATAAAAAAAACTTGAGAAGTTCCTATGTATACGTAATCATACCGTCGTGTCACTGTGAAGCTCAATTTATAATGCTTTTCTGTTTTAATTAAAGCGCAGAATTTTTTTATGAAAACCTTGAAGGCCAAATGATTTTTTTTTTAATTAGAAGTCATCATAAATGTCCTAGTTAGCTCTTTCTGAATTATTTGAATACATATGTTATGGGTCTACGACCATTATAAATATGGTTACACTAAAGCTAGTATCTCACCAAGAAACGCGTGGCAGCTGACGACTGCGTTTTTAAACGACTGCTTAACGAATTTGTCAAAATATTTAGTGATTGTGGTCTATAACGACTGATAAACAACAGTGGGGCGACATACTTGCGACCGCTTAGCCAATCAGACGACAACTTAATGGCGTCTGGTTGAATACTTTTGACAAATGTTCGCTACGGGGGCGCATGTCTGTCCTCCTAGATTCTTTAATTCATCGTTAACATACAGCGACTGTATTTCGATAAAAGTCCGACCGTGTAACAAATGAAGCGAATTTGGCAACTGCTCTCAGACTGGTTTGCATTCCTCAGCAATTAATTGACGACTGTTGACGACTGCAGAGCGAATCATGAACAATGTGTTGACGAACTAGCCGAATCAGCATGTTGGGCATCTTCTATCTTCCCTTTCTTCCTCGTCTTTTCATGATTATGGGTGGTAGCTGCAGTGACAGTGTTATCTGAATCACCAGGTGATTCACCCTGATCACTGGGTGGAGTTGGTGTCCATGTTGGTCAGGTTCAGGCCCTTTTTTCAGGTAGTTGGGTTGGTTTCAAGCCTACCAAGGATGGGAGAGACATAGAATGCTGCCTTTATTTTTTTTCACCTGGTCTCTTTTCTTTGGACCCATTTTGATATTATGATTAATTGGTAGTCTATAAATTTTCGTTGAGTTGTCCCACTCGCTGACTTGCCTGTTTACGTCGTTATGCTGACGTTATATATGACGCGATCGTCCAACGAATCTACCAATCACCGACTGACTAACAACCTCCTAATGACCAGATAATCTGTTGCCATCTGGTCGTTGTGCATTTGCCAAACAGTCGTCACACAGTCTTTCAAGTCGTTACAGAGTCGTCGCATTCGTTAACTAGACATTAATCATTCGTTAGTCATTCTTTAGTCAGTCATCTTCCCAGCGAATCTGTGTCGTTAAGCAGTTGTTGTTGTCGGTTATCAGTCGCCTCACACCAGTAATTAAAATAAATTCGTCACAGTTTGTAGAGACGTCGCTGAGGCTGAGGACGTTCGCTAAAGATTGTTAGACAGTCGTTTGACAGTCGTTAGACAGTCTGAAATCAGTTGTAATTTAATCGCTAACTGTTCGTCATATTCGCTAACTGGTTTCTAGGAGTCGCTAACTATTTTTTCAAGGACTACTAAACAAAAAGAAGTACGACGTTGAAGGAACCACTGAAGACGTCTTGGCGAGTAAAAAGAGTAATTAGAGACTTGTTACAGACCAAGTAACGACCAATTAACGAAAAAAATTCATCTATCAGGCGGCAACTGAAATCGCGGTGAGCAACCAATTTACGAACCAGATACTGATTCCGACTTCTTGACGATCAGCTTCAAACTAAATACAGATTAAAAATAGAATCAGACGAATATCCATTCGTCTCAGTCGCCAATCGGTCGCAAGCTCGGTGAGATACTAGCTTAACAGTGCGGGGGAAGACTTTAGACGTCAGAATCTGCCGTCTACAGACGTCAGATTCTGACGACTAAAGTCGATACCCGTGCTGTAAGGGTTAAATCTGAAAACGCTACATTTCATCGGCTAATTTAAATTTTCACCCACATGAAGTTGTGTCTCGCTACCAAGTGGGAAAACAAATCTGATATTTGAATTAAAATGTATGCCGAACTAGGAAATTTACCCCTTTCAGCGCGGGGATCATCTTTATATGTCAGAAGTCTGTAGACGTCAGATTCTGACGTATAGAGACGATCTCCGCACTGAAGGAATTAAAATATTTATAGTGACCGTAGACCCATATCATAGGTATTCAAATGAAGCGGAAAGAGCTAACTAAGACATTTATGATGATTGCAAATTGAAAAAACCCTTCTCCATGTTTTCTTACGAAAATATTTCAGTGTTGTTAATGACCATTTCTCCGTCAAATTGTCAATTGTTCAAACTATCACGATGTCAATAAAACAACTTATAACATCACATCAGCCTCAACACGAGTCGTTTTCCAGCAATGGACATCACATTTCCCAGGCTGATCATTGCTTTTACGACAGAGGGATGATCAATTGACTTTGTACCATTGAGAAAAGAATGCCAGTGGGACGTCCTAAGAATGAGGGTGGTCTAAACCCAGGCAGTTAAGGCAGTAACGGGAGATTGGCCTAGTTATCAGAAGGCCGTTAACCATTGGGGTGCTGAAGTCTGTTTCTATTTTTCGGTCATTTGAAACTGGAAAAGCCAAAGAAATTTCTAGCTTTAAATGACGAAATCTATATATCAATGAAAAATAGTCATCTCCAATATTGAACAATTATATTAGTTAAGCAACTGCCACATAATAGTACATGTATATAAATGACAGTTTGTATGAAACCGTATTTATGGAGTCCCAGAAGTACAAGGGTCAATCTCTAGAGATTCAGAGCTATTCAATTTAAAATTTCACCAACCTGAAGTTGTGTCTCGCTGTCGCGATCCACAGCTTCAAGTGGGTGAAAATTAATCTGATTTGTAAAATTAGGTCATAATGTAAATCATCTTCACAGACTTTTTTCTCTTCTAGAAACTTTACACAAATGTCAATTAAACGTCAGAAATAACGCTAAAATCGACATCGGTGCTCTAAGGGTTAAGGTACTTCTAAACAAGTAGCTCGTCTAAAACGTGACGTCTTTTTGTCAGTATACGTGCTGTAGATTGGGAGTCCACGGCAGGAAAACAATCATGACATTTGGTGAGTGAGGGAATCCAATCGGCCCTTAGTACACTGACGGGTGTTCTCAAAAAACAGTGTCAGAATCAGGGGTCGCACAAAGAAGAGAATGGCATTTTATCGTGTATTAGAAAATATATGGCCTCTTGGATATGAAAAGGTGTATCTGCCACATTACAAAGTGGCAGAGACACCCTTTCATATCTGAGGGGACGATATATTATGATATATTAACCCCCACGACCTGAAATATGTCTGCATAATGGATAGCAAGGGTTTTTTTTCAATTTGAAATCATCAAAATGTCTTAGCTGACTCTTTCCGCTTCATTTCATTATAAATTTTTAGTTCTTTGACTTTCAGCGCGGGGAGTGCGACTTTAGACGTCAGAATCTGACGTCTGTAGACGTCAGATTCTGACGTCTAAAGTCGGTTCCCGCGCTGTAAGGATCAAGACACCTGTCATATTTCTTTGGGATGATATTACTTACCCTTTAAGCTCCTACGTCGCACAAATGCACCACATGCCAGATTTAAAAAAACACGGATAATGTGGGTTTATTATTGGGCCACCATCTGCGACGCTGGCCCAACATTAAACCAACGTCGGGTGAAGGGATAACGTGGACGTCATACGGGGTTAATACACCTCATCTGGAACTACCTCACAATGAGTACCCCGGCAAACACACATCAAGTACCTCAGTGAGGGCAGTTAGTATATGATAACACCCCTCATCCCCACCCCAAACCCAGAAGTACATCCCACCAGACAGAGATAAACCAGGCTTAAGGCCGTATGCAAGAAGCTAGTTTAGCTTAAAACAATGGTTTAACACGATGTTGGGGCTGGAACCATTGTTTTTAGATAAACTAGCTTCTTGCATACGGCCCTTAAAGTGCAAATGGCGTTCTCAGCCCGTTTATTTGTTCTTCAAAACAAGAAAATTTGACAATGGAATAAGCAGTAAATTAGCTCAATATGTATGTTTTGATTGATTGGAATTGTCCACATGTTAGTAAGTTCTTTGCTGTGTGGGTCGCGGGTCGCGGTAGCGAGACACAGCTTGGTCAAATATCAATTCCAATTGGTTTCCGAATTGTTTGTTTCCATTTTTGTTCAAATAATCATATTATGAAAAATCTCCAATATTTACCGATTAGATAACCCTTCTAAGACTGAACTTACCATTGTCATCTTCTACCACGACAATTTGCCAAGTCGTGAGTTGCCGTCGTAATTCTCGACTTGTAGTGGATGAAAATGACTTGAAGTGGGTGACAAATGGAAAATATTGTTACATTTTATTAAAGCAGTTCCATAAAAATGTTCGCTCTAAAAACCGTAGGTGTAGGGGAGTTAGGGCTAGGCATTCTTCAGAGACGCAAATGATGCTTTGATGCACCTTGAGGGTGTAATCCTTATAGCGCGGGATTAACTATAGACGTCAGAATCTGACGTCTGAAGACGTCTTCTGACGTCAGATTCTGACGTATGAAGACGTCTTCTGACGTCAGATTCTGACGTCTGAAGACGTCTTCTGACGTCAGAATCGTCTGAAGACGTCTTCTGACTTCAGATTCTGACGTCTGAAGACGTCTTCTGACGTCTGATCCCCGCACTTTAGGGAATAAAATATTCTAGTGGTCGTAGACCCCTAAAATAGGTATTCAAATGAAGTGGAAAGAGCTAACTAAGACATTTTATGATGATTTCAAATTGAAAGAAACGTTTTTGGTCTCCATGGCTCGTACCAAAAATTACGTCTCACAATTACATTGCATGTCAAATGGTCGAACTTCTGAAATACCTGGGCTACTGAAACTTAGTTAAAAATTGACTGAGAAATCAGCGAGATTCTTCAACCACGCCCTTGAAGCACCAAAAAAAATCACTGAAATACTTTGTGGCTGATGTTCATCTAACCTTTTATAACGCTTGAGAATTGACTGAGTAGATACCAAAAATCTAACTTTTATTTTAGACCAACTTCCACCGTCAGAAAGACTAAACGCAGGTAATGAGGTAATGTAATTGCGGTAGAGTTTCTGATATCTAGGACAAGATGAGGCGAAGGTGACCTTTGCAGGTGCCACTATTCCTGGAAAAGCCGGAATCAGCCGAGAGTAGAAAAAAACAGCTCCACCGTCCGCTGTAAGAGAGTAGAACCGAAGATGCACAGTCACGTCGATCACAGACATAACGTGTCTGATGCCAATTTCCTTGGTTATATCAAGAACTTCATATAGATAAAGTTCCTGATTATATTTACCCGCGCAAATACCTGTTAGATGCCCGCACCCCGAAGCGCTTTAACCCTAAAGCGTTGACATATTTTTATATGAACCATGGAAACGAAAGCGGTTTTTTTTCAATTTGAAATCATCACAAATGTCTTAGTCAGCTCTTTCTGCTTCATTTGAATACCTATGTCACGGGTCAACGGCCATTATAAATATTTTACTCTTTCGATGTTAGGACCGACTTTAGACATCAGATTCTGATTGTTAGACTGGAATATGTTTTTATTTAAATATTACAAATGTAAATAATTTTTAGTCATTCGAGGTTTTGGATCGCGGTAGCGATAACAACTTCAGGTGTGTAAAAGTTTGATTCTTTTATTTTGCGCATCAATGGTTAGCCGTATAAAAAATTTAACTCATGTCTCAGTCAATTCTTAACCAGATTTCATGAAATTTTTGACACCATTTTCAATTCATGCGGTGATTGGCGAAGATTTCGCTAAATTTTAGTAGGCTAGGTATTTCAGAAGTTCGACCATTAGACATGCAATGTAAATCTTAGACGTATTAAATGGGCGAGACATTCACTACATGCTATAGAGACAAGCTTGGTCTATACAGACAGAGAGACAAACAGATATTTTATTGACGTAAGTAAAA
This sequence comes from Flabesymbios commensalis, assembly GCA_964017125.1. Taxonomy (NCBI): domain Eukaryota; kingdom Metazoa; phylum Annelida; class Polychaeta; order Terebellida; family Flabelligeridae; genus Flabesymbios; species Flabesymbios commensalis. Next base: position 96,751,168 of record OZ024907.1, read on the forward strand.
AATCTTTACAGACATATTTGTAATAGTAATATATGTACATGGATATAAAAAAAGGCTAGTTTGGTAAAATCACACGAAAATATACCTGGTGTTGCATACAGAATTAAAATCATATCAAGGGGCACTGCATAATAAAACACTGAATATTTTAAAAAATGTAATGAAATATTTTTCAATGATATTTTCAGGGCTGTCGTTATATTGCTAAGAAAACGATTGTAAAATTGTATTAATTACTTACAGCTTCACTTGAAATACAGCAAACTAGAAATGTGCTTTCACTATTCAGGCCTGAATAAAGTTCATTGTCATTAATTTTCCTCTCTACCAAATGATCACGTCCCCAGCAATGGGCTACTGGACCCTTACAGTGCGGGGATCGACTGTATATGTCTAAAGAGGGTCCGCGCACTGAAAGGGTGGAAGAGTCAATGAAGTACTCGCACAAAGGCGTACACTTGAGCGTGCGGCGTGACTGAAGGTGAAGTTTGAAGGAGAGATGAAAACGTGGTAATTAATGGAGGAAGTCCAGAGAGACATGGTGGCATCGATCCGGAGGGGAGAGGGGGTGCCAGCAAACACAAGACGTTGACCCAATGTTGGGTTAATGCTAGACCAACATTAAACCAAAATTATCTTGGCCCAGTGGAGCCTGTATGTACAAAAAACTGTTCTAAAGTGGGTCCAAAAGTTAAAAATGAGTTCATTTCTTTATCCAAACAGGATACATGTTGAATTACCGCAGGGTCAATATCGCTATTAGAGTCAATCAAATCTCATGTTTTCTGGACTTCATGCCGCACTGCAACTCTCTAGGTGAATAAAATAGCCTGATTTTTTTTTTAAATGCTAGTATCTTAAATTAATTGTTTTGGTGTATACCGTGTTTATTTTTCAAGCTAGAGCTTGTCGACGTGTGCGCATGTGACATTGAAAAATAGTTCATAGTTATCAACATTAGAGCATTTGAACTTGGCCATGTGACCTTGAAAAAAAGATCATGGTTACGCATCTTAGAACCTGTAAACACATCTGGTACATAACCTTGGTGAATATTAACGGGCTAGCTTCGAACGTTTTCAAGTTATGTTTAACGCAAGAGTTCCCGGTCGGACGGACAAAACGAAAACCTAAAGCCTCCATGCACGTGTGGCCTAATCCATGAAGCACTGAAGTATTCTGATACAAACCATGGAGACCAAAGGGTTTTTTCAATTTGAAATAATTATGAATGTCTTAGTTAGCTCGTTCTGATTCATTTGAATAACTATGTTATGAGTCTAAGACAACTATACATATTTTTACTCTTTCAGTGCGGGGATCGACTTTTGACGTCAGAATCTGACGATTTTGACGACTAATGTCGATCCCCGCACCGTAAGGGTAAAACATGCCATGTCTCGTGTACCCGATGTAGCAGTTAGAATCGGTCAAGTCAGTATCAAGTGTTTGCTGGGCTACACCCAATGTTGGAATAATGTTGGCCCGATGTCGCAGATGGCGGGTCAACATTAACCCAACATCGGGGCCGTGTTAACTGGGCTTCACTGGGCTAGCCAGATCCAGATATAATGAGATCAATGTGAACCGGACTTAATTATAAATCGCCCATTTTGTGTGCGGACTCGATACATTTGTTTGACGCAAACGTGTTAACAGGATTCCGGTTAGATGAGTTCTCTGTTTTTCATGTAAATGCCGCTTTACCCCCTCCCCCCCCCCCCCCTGAGCCACCTAGCTGATGACTACAAACAATATCTCAGCGTAGCATTTCCGTTCCATGCGCATTGGGAGAATAATGAATCCTAAAATCATTTCATTAGACCGGGACAATATTGACTCACATAAAACACGCTTGATTGGTCGAACTGTTGTTCAATGCGAACTTGTTCCAGAATATATGCCGAACTAGAAGTACATTAGTTCACGTATTCAATATCCAGCAACAACTTGATAAAGCCCAATTATTTTTTCGAATTTTCGTTACATTTGTGAATACTTCATTACAAAGTGATTAATAGTTCACTATCGCTGTTACATTCTCTCATGGGAGTGATTACGGAAGCGGTGATTTTTTTTTCTGAGCTTCAAACTTAGCCACCATTGTACGAGCTGTTTTACATAATTCACTCGGTGAAAATGGTAAAAAATGTGATTAGTAAAGGTTAATTTTCTCCACTCAACCGACGCGACCTAACAATAATTTACATTTTCAGTCACTTTAAGTTGTGTCTCGCTACCGCGATCCACAACTGCTAGAGGGTGAACATTACTCTTCCTTGTTTAATTTGAGACATAACATTTGCAAAATCTTGATGCTTCAACTCATTTCGTTCCCAATTACTGTGATTTAAACGGCTCACAGTCATTTCAATCGAGAAATTGCCATTGCAATTCACTTATACAAGTCTTGCAGTGAATGAAGATGACTTGAAGTGGGTTACAGAGAAAATTGTCATTTATTTGTAACAGAATTTCATGAAAATCTACGTTTTAAAACCCTTGCTTGTGTGGGAGGTTAAATCAGTTGTCACGATTATAAAAGAATGGTTTGGTGCATCGTGACAAATTAAAAAGTAAAGAAGACAACCTAATGTCGGATTAATGTTGGGCCACCGTCTGCGACGTTGGCCCAACATTAAACCAACATTAGGTTAATGTTTCGTGTTTTTCAGTGTGATGATATTGCTAACATCTGAGAGTACATTGCTGACGGAAGACGTTGTAGAGAGTGAAGTCAATACTGGTGAGTGATCACATGACCAGCCACGTGACTGCGCCTGCGCGCAGAGGAGAAGGCTCGCGGGGACATCCGGGTCACTGGACGCCGGAAGTCGGGTGCTTTCAGAGTCACCTGGCGGCCTCAGATAACAATGTACCAGTGGTTCAAATTTTCTGGAGACATCTTCAGAGTAGAATTTGATAGAACAAAGAATGTCTGACTGTATACCTCCGTTACAATGGTCCGTAGGCGAAAGCGATTGGCCTACTGCAGATTGTGGGATATTTTCCAGTGGACTTTTGTTAGATAAGATAGAAGTGTTTTAAAATGGGCAAATAAGACAATCTTTCAATTTGCAAAACAAACACAAAATTCGATCTGGAGGTGGTCGTTCAAAAAAGCATGTTAGCCACACAAAAATTCAAAATGGCCACAATTTTTCAAGATGGGGCCGTCAGTTAACGTACTTTTTGGTTTTGCCTACATCGAAATTATATCCTAAAAATGTGAAGGGAAAAACATGACATTTCTCTGAAAATCTTGCACAAAGCAGGATTCGAAACCGCACGGCAGGCAGTGACATTGACAAAGCTCCGCGCTCTATCCATTGCGCCACGTCCCTCTCTACTAGCCACTGTTACCTTTGAAGCAAACTTTGTGAAGGATCTTAATACAAGTGTACACACATAATATACCATCTATAAAAACAGGGATGACCATACCCAGAGACCGTATGTATTTTAATTGAACTGTTTTTACTATAATAATGTATGTTTGTTCGTGTTGTCATACTATGTATGTGCTAATACGATGCATAGATTGTGAAGCCAAATAAAGGATTTTGATTCTGATAAAAACGCAGACAGGTGTTCACCTTGAAGGGTGGTCATCATGAAATTGATCAAATGGCGGGTGTAAGATACAACTTGGAAGAAGTCTTTCCATATATACAAATATTTTTCGTCATTTGAAGCTGGAAATTGCGTTAGCAATTCCAGCTTCAAATGAATGAAAAATAGAACCAGATAATTCAGCAGTATAATTGATAATCAACTACCCGGTGTGACCGGGCCGCCTAACTCATTTACTGCGCGAGGCCCAGTCACACTGACCGCCATTTTGTTTACACAGCCAGCTGTGTAAAAACGACAATAGCGCTGCCTACCAAAAAACTCGGATGCCAAGAAATTGAGACGAATATTTCAAGTGCCTATGAAAACTAGGACATTTTCAGCAGGCGTAAACTTGTGGTCGTATTGGAACTATTCCATTTAAAAATGGAGCTCACTGTGTCAGAGCCTTGCGATGTCATCAGGGTAATAAAGAACACGTAGACGGGTGTTTACCTATGGAGAGAGATTAGTGATCGTGACAGACGGTCAGCTTGGCTTTCAGGTCTGGTTGTCTGACCGACCGAGGATCTCAATGCAAAATGCCACGATTCGTGCTTCTTTTCTCCGAAAATATGAATACACGACCTAGACCCGTGTTCGTCACAAAAGATGGCGGAATAATGAAAAAGTCTGAAAGAAACTCCTCTCGAAAGTGAGGTGGCCTCACCCTGACTGCACGAATACATCTGAAGACTGCAGGAAGTGTGGCGTGCTCATCAGCGACAGCATAAAATGTAACTGTAAAAGTATAAATCTAACACCAAACTATATTTTTTTTGAGGGGGGGGGGATAAATAATTTGATTTTAAATTTTAAATTTGATTTGAAACTTTATCCCAGCAAACACAAGACGTTTACGCAATGCTGGTTCAATGTTGGCCCAGTGTCGCAGACATTGGACCAGCATTGCTGACGTAATGCTGGTTCAATGTTGGTCCAGCAATACGTCAACATCCAGGTGGAATATGCTTCTACTCAGAAGAGTCTGAAATGAAATTCAGACAGGCGACTCATCTTGAGAATTGGGTCAACGTGTCGTCTTTTCTTGGAATAATACTTGTCAGATTGTCTTGATATTCAGGTCATCATTATCGTAAAAGGATCAAATCAGGACTGAACAAACGGCGAGGGCGACAAGTATGACGAGGAAAGGGATAATTAATTGGTGGTTCAGTTTGAGTGATTATGGCTGGGACTGATGCAGTGTGAAGGGGACTTAGGTTGACGGGCTGGAGGACAAGGCCTCTTACAAACAGTGACAGGCCCAGGCGAGAATCAGGTCATGCCGCATAAACGGGGCCGGCGTGGCAGAGAAATGAGAAGAGAAGGGGACGTGATGCTTTGGTAGGGCGCCTCACTGCCTCGCCAGTCGTGCATGCGTCCCGGGTTCGAACCCCGCTGATCCCGTGTGGGGTTTTCAGAAAAAAATTATTGTTTCTCCTTTCTCAATTTGACTAGGCGATCACGTTAATTAGTCCAGTTGTCAAATGGCATTTTTTTACTCAAGCGTGTTTCGCGGTATGGACGATGTTTTATGATTGATTCTGGTTCTAAGGGATGTTCTGAGCAGGAATCAGCCGGGTGCCACTTTGGCACCCTTGGGCGGAATTTTTTAGAGGCAAAAACAAAATGGCCGCCAAATATTTCAAGGTCAAATATGATTTTTCAACAAATGAAGCCAGGAACAAGTGTAATACCTCATTTTCGTGTGATTTTGACTGGGCAATCCATTTCTTGTATTATTCTGATGACTCAAGGCCATCTTCAAGGTCAAAAAGACAATTTCAAGGTCAAAGAAGCAAAAATACCATTTTAAACAAATAAAGATAGGAACATGTGTAATAACTCTTTTACATGGGATTTTATCTAGAAATGAATGTATGGTATTATTCTGTTGATCCAAGGTTAGCTTCAAGGTCGAAAGTCCTTTCCAAGGTCAAAAACAAAATGGTTGCCAGATATTTCAAGGTCAAATATGATTTTTCAACAAATGAAGCTAGGAACAAGTGTAATACCTCATTTTCATGCGATTTTGACCGGGCAATTCATTTCTTGTAGTATTTGCATGATTCAAGGTCATTTTCAAGGTCAAAAGGTCAAATATCAAGGTCAATCAAGCAAAATTACCGTTTTTAACAAATACAGCTAGGAACATGTGTAATACCTCATGCAATTTTGACTGGGCATTCCATATCTGATATTTTGATTATTCAAGGTCATCTTCAAGGTCAAAGGGGTCAATTTCAAGGTGAAGTAAGAGAAAATATCATTTTTAACAAATAAAGCTAGTAATGTGTGTAATACCTCTTTTTATGGGATTTTGACTGACAAATCCAATTATAGTATTATTTGAGTGATTAAGGTTATCTTCAAGGTCAATTTCAATTCAAGGTCATCAAAATTCAATTAACAAACATAAATAGCAAAAAGTGTTGTACGTCTTTTTGGTGTAATTTTGACAAATAATCCATTTCTGCTACTATTTTTATGATTAAAGGTCATTTTCAAGGTCAGTGTGTCAATTTCAAGGTCAGGTAAGCGAAAATATGATTTTCAACAAATAAAGCTAGGACAATATCTTTCTGGTATGATTTTGGTTTTTTAAGGTCAAATATTATTTTAACGTAGTATTCAACATATTGGAGCACACATAATAAATTGTCTTGGTGTATCTTTAACTAGATAATTTAATTCTAGTAGGGTTTTAATAAATAAACATCATCAGAGTGAAATGATCAGACAACTAGAAGGCATCAAAGGGTCACGGAGAGGCGTAAAATAGCAACGAAAAAGCATAAAAGATCAATGGAGAGGCGGTAAAAGGTCACACAGAGGCGGTAAAAGACAATGGGGAGGCATTAAAGGATGTCGACGAGTCGCTAAAAGGCGCCAAGAGGCGTTAAAGAGCGAGTAAGAAGGGTTAAAAGAAAATGAGTAGTCATTAAAGGGCAATGAGGAGGCATTGAAGGGCAATGAGGAGGCGGTGAATGGCAACGAGGAGGCGTTAAGGGGCAAAAATGGGGCGTTAAAGAGCGACAAGATGCATTAAAAGGTGGCGGGGTGGCATGAAAGGGCTATGGAATGGTGACAAGGAAGTACGTTAACGGGTGATGGGGCAGTGCTAATGGTTGATGGATAGGTGTCTAAGTGCAATGAGAAGGCATTAAAAAAGACAGAGAAATGTTAAAGGGCAATGGAGAAGTGTCAAATGGTGACGGAGAGACGTCAAAGAGCGATGGAAAGGCGTTAAAGGCCGAAAAAGTGTTAAAAGTGATGTAGATGCATTAAAGTTCGATGGAGAGGCGCTAATAGGCGCTGCAGATGCGTTAAATAGCGATGCGAATGTGTTAAAGGGCGATGGTGAGGCATTAAATGGTGATGGGAAAGTGTTAAATGGCGCTGGGAAGGCGATAAAGGGTGATGAGGATCGTTAAAGGGCGAACATAAAACGTTAAACGACTATGGAAAAGCGCTGAAGGGAAATGGGGAGGAGTTGAAGTGTGCTGGATAAGCGTGTGAGGATGAGTGGTAAGTGTTAAAAACAACGGAGCATTGCTAAAGGGCGACAGAGAAGAGTTAAATGGTGACTGAGACGTCAAAGGGCAACGGAAAAGTAATAAAGGTTGATGGAGATGCATTAAAGGGTGATGGAGAGATGCTAACAGGCGCTGCAGTGCGTTAAATGGCGATGTGAAGGCGTTAATGGGCAATGAGGAGGTGTTGAAGGACAACGAAGAGGAGCTAAGGGTGACGGGATGTGTTGGTGGGTGGCATGAAAGGGCTATTGAATGGCGTTAGAAGGTGACGAGAAAGCATTAAATGACAGGTGATGCGGTGGTGCTAAAAAGTGATGGATATGTGTTTTAGGGCGTGAGAAAGTGTTAAAAATGACGGGGAATCGCTAAAAGGCAACTGAGAAAAATTAAATTATGGTGGAGAGACGTCAAAGAGTGACGCAAAAGCGGTAAAGGGCCAAGAAAAAGTGTTAAAGGTTGATGGAGATGCACTAAAAGGTTGATGGAGAGGCATTAAAAAGGTGCTGCAGATGCGTTAAATAGTGATGCTAAAGGGTTAAAGGGCGGTGGAGAGGCGGTAAATGGTGATGGAAAGGAAATTAAATGGCGATGGGAAGCCAGTAAAGGGCGATGAGGAGGCGTTAAATTTCACCGAAGAAGCGTTAAAGGGTGACGGAAAGGCATTAAAGGACGAAGAAAAAATATAAAGGTAGCCCCAAAAGCATTGAAGGGCAATGAGAGATGATAAATGGCGATGGGGAGGCGTCGAAGGACCATGGGGAGGCGTTAAAGATTGATGGTGAAGCGTTGAAATGTGACGCAGAGTTAAATTAAAGAGCAATGGAGAAGCGTTCAGTGTGAAGAAGAGGCATTAAAGGGCGACAGAAAGGCCTTCAATTGCAATAAAGAGGCGTTAAACTAAAAGGACGTTCAGGGCGAAGAAGAGGCGTTAAAGGGCGAAAGAAAGGCCTTCAATTGCAAAGAAGAGGCATTAATCTAAAAGCTACGAAGACGCATTATTGTCTCCCTTTAGCGCCTCTCCATAGCCCCATAATGCCTCTCTCTCACCTTATAAGGCCATCGGTTGCTCTGTAACGCCTCTTGTGGCCCATTACCGCCTTCTCATTTCTTTTTAATATGCCTCCTCATTGCCCTTTAATGCCTTTTCATTGTCCTTTATCGCCTTCTCATTGTCCTTTAATACCTCCTCATCGACCGTTAGAACTTTTCCATCTCTCTTTAACACATCTCTGTTAATTGCCATTCAATGCCTTCGAGCCGATGTCTCCACCTTGAGCATGTTTGATTATTTAAACCCTACAGAATTAGATTATCTAGTCAAAATAAAACCCAACACAAGGTAGTATAAGTACTCCAATTTCTATCTTATACGCTAAAACATATATTTGTCCTTGAGAATGACTTTAAATCACCAAAGTAATAGGAAAAAGGCATTTTTCGCTCAAAATCTCACAAAAAAAAGTTTTTTACACGTGTTCTAGCTGTATTTGTTGAAAATCATATTCTCCTTTACATGACCGTGAAATTGACATTTTGACCTTAAAGATGACCTTTTATTATCAAAATAGTATCAAGAATACATTATTCAGTCAAAAATCACGTCAAAAAGACGTATTACACTTCTTCCTATTTTGTTTCTAAAAGATCATATTTTTACATTTTGACCTTGAAAATGACCTTTCGACCTTGAAAATGACCTTGGATCAACAAAATAATACCATAAATGGATTTTTCAGACAAAATCACAGGAAAAAGAGGTATTACACATGTTCCCAGCTTGATTTGTGACCTTGAAATTGACTTTTTGACCTTGAAAATGACCTTGAGTCATGAAAATAATACAGGAAATGGATTGCCCAGTCAAAATCACATGAAAATGAGGTATTACACTTGTTCCTGGCTTCATTTGTTGAAAAAACATATTTGACCTTGAAATATCTGGCGGCCATTTTGTTTTTGCCCTTAAAAAATTCCGCCCAAGGGTGCCAAAGTGGCACCCGGCTGATTTCTGCTCGGGACACCCCATAGTATCAGAATCAATCATAAAACATCGTCCATACCGCGAAACACGCTTTAGTCAAAATCCACTGGACTAAATGGCGGCCTCGTCGAGTTCAGGTTAAACCAGTGTATGGACGTTAATTTCGCGCAAAGTCACGCGCTGCGCGCTCTTTCACAGAGGAATCATACACGCTAAATGAAATAAAAGTCCTTCAGGATATGTCTACTAAATAAGCAGCTCACAGAAAGGTGTTAATCAAATCATTGAATAATAATAGTCAGCTATCAATCTATCCAAAATAAATGTATAATTCTAATTAAACCCCATCGGACTTCATCAAAATTGTGCCCACGATTAACGTATTAGTAAGATTGATTAACACAAGGTAGGACACTTTTCGCTTACGCTCACTTACATGTTGAAGCCGTCAAAGGAGCATTGTGAAGGGATCCGTTAATACATGTATCTCACTAAAATATCAGCAACAATAAAAACAAACCTCGGTGTCCGCTATTTTACAAAGGGCTGTTTCTGAGCCTTCCTGATGCTGCCGGGACCGTATATATGCTTTTTCAGGATAATTTAAGACCAAATAAATTAAACTAAAATTTCTGACATGTTTTGTGGTAGATGAAGCTTAGTTAGTCTAATAATTACATTTTGGAGACGTATATTTTTGCGTAAATATAATTATTTTTAGTCATTTGGAGCTGGAAATTGCGTTAGCAATTCCAGCTTCAAATGAATGAAAAATAATCCAAAACAATTCGGCAGCATAATTAATGGTTAACGAAATGAAATGAATCGGGCTTTAGGCCACCTTTGTGCACATATAGGCTAAACTGGGCCAGGAGAACCTCCTAAGGATGGTGAGATGATTGAGATTACACTGTCCTCCAGACACAGGATTTGAAATTCGAGCCCTGGCGGTCCGAGGCCGAGCACGCTACCTCTCGGTCACAGAAGCTCACGGAGGCTCCCCACAATACTGACTTTCACACGTGGATTTTTTTGTTTCTTTCAAACGAGGCCTCCCACAGAGAGGGATCTTAGTCCTGGACAACCCTGTACGTCGTAGATTCAGAAAGGGAATCAGGGTCTTCCAACAAGATGCTGACTGAGGAATATGTCTGCAGGTCAGAACGACGCAGCGGGAAACGAGCTGAGGATGTGTTGATGTACAGGTAAATGTGGCTGATTCCAATAAACCTATTATTGATCTGATTACCCTTTCATCGCGGGAGCGTCTTAATTTTTGTGACGTATAAAGTCGCTCTTCGCACTAAAAGGGATAAAATATTTATACTGGTCATACATAGACCCATAACATAGGTATTCAAATGAAGCGGAAAGAGCTAACTAAGATATTTATGGGGATTTCAAATTGAAAAAACAACAACTTTGGTCTGCATGGTTTATATAAAAATATTGCAGCGTTAATCGTGGCCAAGTCTTAGATACGAGCGTCCAAAGGGATCTATACACGTTTTTGTAAGGGCGGAATAGAAAATGCATTTTCAGTGACGTTGCGGTGTTCTCTGCTAAATGTGCAGTGTAATCTACAGTGTGGGTTTTTTCATGTCTGGTGATAACAAGGCTGTCAACACCATGTGTGAAATATCTTCTTTATTTGCCATGAGAAGACAAACAGCCGTAACTGCCTCCTTGAAAAGGCTACTTGAAACCAGATGTAAGTGTTTACCATGTAAACACCCAAGAAGGATCTCCCTCCCACTTTTCAAATGAGAGTTATACATCAATTATCATTTATTGCAGATAATCAATTTGTACATGTAATTATCAAGTGATATTATGAGGCAGAGGCTAGCAGCTTTAGGCTAGGGTGATAAGGTTCTAATTTGACAAAAAAAAGACTAAAGATGGCCGCCATGACCCGGATATTTTCCGATACTTTTTCAAAAATAAATGCAGTCTAGGAAATACTACTACTATGCACTATGTTGAATATTGAGTATATCGGATGAGTGGCTTTGAAGTTATCAGGGTGACAAGGTCCTAAATTGACGAAAAAATACCAGAATATTTCCCCGAACTTTCTTAAAAATTGATGTAGCCTAGGAATTAATAGTTGCATCCAGTATGTTGAAAACAAAAAGAATCGAAAAAGCGGTTTGGTAGATAATAGGGTGGCAAGGTCCTAATTTGACGAAAAAATGGTAAAGATGGCCGCAATGACCCGAATATTTTCCCGAGCTTTCTGAAAGATTGATGCAGCCTAGGTATTATTACTTGTATCCAGTATGTTGAACACCAAATGAATTGAAAAAGCGGTTTTGTAGATATCAGGGTGACATGGCATGGATAAGAGGCGGTGTCCATGCGCGGCGCCGCCCGCGCCCGGACGAAACCGTACAAAAACTAAAAGCCTCCCCCATAAAAAAAGCTGCATGCCAGACAGATATCCATAACGCCCCCTCCCCCCCCCCCCCCCCCAGAAAGAGGGATCTTAGTCCTGGACAGCTCTATGAGTCGTGGATTTAGAAATGCGTTTTACAGGGGAAACCAACGTTTTCCAACTCAGATAAATATACGCACGAAGGTCCGAAAATGAATACAACACGCAACGAAAAACAAGCTGAGCATGTAAAAAAATGAAATGAATCGGGCTTTAGGCCACCTTTGTGCACATATAGGCTAAACTGGGTCAGGAGAACCTCTTGAGGATGGTGAGATGATTGAGATGACACTGTCCTCCAGACACAGGATTCGAGACTCGAACCCTGGCGGTCTGAGGCCGAGCACGCTACCTCTCGGTCACGGAGGCTCCCCACAATACTGACTTTCACACGTGGATGGGGAAGAAACATTTTTTGTTTCTTTCAAACCGCCGGAACCGGGAACCGAACCCCGGACTCTGGCGTAAAAGGCAGTGGTGGTAACCACTACCCTAGGGCCCCCGCCCAAAGCTGAGCATGTGTAAATGTAGGTAAAATACTACTGATTCTAATAAACATATTATCGACCTGATTAACGTAGACCAAGTGCAAAGGAGTAATCTGTACACGTTTTTGTTCGGGTAGAATCTGTGGCTGAAAAAGCATTATCAGTGACGTTGAGGTGTTCCCTGCTAGAGGTGCAGTGTAATCTACAGTGTGGGGTTTTTCATGTCTGGTGATAACAAGGCTGTCATCACCATATGTGAAATACCCCCTCAATCTGCCATGAAAAGACAAAAAGCAGTAACTGCTCGCTTTTCAAGTAAGCAGTTACTGTTGTTTGTCTTTGCACGACAAACAACAGCAACTTATACTGAAAAAATAAGTAGCGTTTGATGATAGCAAGGCTACTTGAGAAATAAGTAGTTGCATGCCAGACTAATATCCATATGGCATTTATGCTCTAGTACACCAGTGCCCTGGGTGTCAGGTTGTACTGAAAATATGAAGGTTTTGTCGCTTTTTCAGAGGTGGGCAAGTGGGTACCGACATCGCCACATGTGGCGACATAAGCAAAATCTCTGTGATGTCTAGATTAAAAATTGACCATTCAGAGCATCTAAAAGTAGCAACTTGTGGTGGCTGGACTCATTTCACCTTGGAACTTGAAAAGTTCTTGTTTCACCTTTCCACCCCTGTTTTGAAATGTAGTGACTCAGACTCGTGCATTTGATCATACACAAAAACTACATGACCACACACTAAGGGGTTTTGTCAAGTTAAAAAAAAAAAAAAATCCGAGAAAAACTCGGAAGTGGGTGGGTGAGTCAAGCCCCAACTCAGATTTTAATTTTTTTTTGGAAATGTTTTGTTTTTTGTGTGTTTTTTGTTTGTTTTCATGTTTCCAAATGCTAAAAAAAAAATGGATAGTGGGGTGGGTGGATGGGGTCTGATTAACCAGAGTTTTTTCGGATTTTTAGATTTTTTTTAACTTGACAAGACCCCTAAGTCTCCCCCAGACTACAATACATTATTATGAAACATTTTCAGCCAACAAATTATGTTATAGCCAGCCGAAATAAACCAAATTCAGTAGTTCAGCTAAATCGTGTATATATTTATTCATCCCATACTTAATAACTTGAAAGTAATTTAGTTACAATTATAGTGTATATATATCTATATTGTTATTTGTGACATAAATATATAACATAGTATGTCATTCTGTACTGCTTCTTTATTTCTTTTTCTCCGCAATTTCTGTTCACGCCTCACATCTGGCGCTAGACAATTGTGTTGACCCGGTCATGACATCTCACAGACCTTTCTCTATTCGATTGCACAAAATGTCAGGGGAGATTTCTCAATAGAACGGTTTCTGACTATGACAGAGTCTAAGAAGGAAGGTTTGTTACAACCGTAAACTGTGTCATTTTGTCATTTCAAGTACGTAATCATATTCATTTAACCCCGAAAGCACTCAGTTATAGAATTTACATTTTTACCCACATGAAGTTGCGACTCGCTACCGCGACCCACAACTTCAAGTGGGTGAAAAATACTCATGTGTTTAATTTGAGACAAAACATTAAAAAAAGATTTAAACACACATTTTATTCCGAATTGCAGTGATCCAGTCTTCTAATTAAATGGATCACTATAGTTGTGATCAGCGGGCAATGGTCAAAACTTGTGGGTTGCGTCATCGATTCACAAGTAACAAGTGAGTGAAGAAGTAAGTATCCCCCAATCTACTGATGTCGACCATAATAGCAGTCGACATTCTGCGTTTTCATTAGCACATATATAACCAGTTTCTAAAAATAAAATATCTCGCAAATCTTGAAACACTTGTACATGTTGGGACTATACTAAAATTTCATAAACCACATACATTTTCTGTCTCTTGAAGTTGTGTATCGGGGCAGCGAGACACAACTTCAAGTGACTGAAAATATAAATTGATATTTTCAGAGGTCTAGGAAATGGAATGAATCAGGTTTTAGGCCACGTTTGTGCACATATAGGCTAAACTGGGCCAGGAGAACCTCCTGAGGATGGTGAGATGATTAAGATGACACTGTCCTCCAGACACAGGATTCGAAACTCGAGCCCTGGTGGTCCGAGGCCGAGCACGCTACCTCTCGGTCACGGAAGCTCCCCACAAAACTGACTTTCACACGTGGATGGGGAAGAAACATTTTTTGCTTCTTTCAAACCGCCGAGACCGGGAACCAAACCCCGAGCTCTGGCGTGAAAGGCAGCTGTGCTAAACACTACCCTAGGGCCCCCGCCCAGAGAGGTCTGGGGGATCAGCTACAATTATGGAGATATTACTATCTCCATGGTACAACATGACCCTATCTGACTGATACCACAAGCACTAGGGATTGAGCACGTGTCGCTCTGTATTAGCAGGAATTGACATTTTCAAAAAAACCTAAATATAATATAAATCATAGCTAGCCCAGGTAAATATTCAAAAAATTTAAATTTTCACCCACTTGAAGTTGTGTCTCGCTACCGCGACCCACAACTTCAAGTGGGTGAAAATTACTTATATGTGTTTAATTTGTGACAACACAATCAAAAGAATGGAGGTTTAAACACACATTTAATTCCGAATAACAGTAATTTAACCTTCTAATAAAACACATTAAAACTACCATAGTCACGCTTGGGTGTGAAAGGGTTAATTGTGATGTGAAAACAAACACGTCCCTAGCAGGTAAAGGGTTAATTATCGCTCAAAGGGTTAAAGTATGACGTAGACACGAGGAATCCGGAGGTGGCCGAAGATTAGCGAAGATTACCGAATGTCTATTCAATTCCATTCCGCGAATAATCTTATCGATATCTGGCGACGTAAGGTTTAAGGTCAAGGTTGCCATTATTCCCCTGGGGACTTTATTCATCGTTTTTTTGGGTGATCATGTTGCACCCTTTAAAAACTGCTCTCAATATTCAAAACAAGAGGCCAGCCGGCTACCATAATCTCAGTAATGGTCTACCTATCTAGTAGACTTTGATGTATTGAGCACAGAAATTAAAGTCAGTCACGCAAGTCGGCAATTTTTGAATTTGATGAAGTTGACATTTTTCAGGGCATACATGTCTATCCCTCCCTGCAACCGCACATTTTTTTTTATGGTAATGGTCTAGCTATCTGGCACGGTTTGCCAGATATCAGGCATATTACATTTAATTACGGCCGATGGTCGGCCAGTAAAGTGTGTCAAATTCATAAACCCAAAAAATCACATCTACATCTCTTAAGGGATGTGTGTTTGCAAAAGTAAAGAAATTCATCATGGGTTTCCGACATCTGCTCAGGAAACGAAATGCGGACATATGGACGGCGGGCAATCCAAGGCGATACCAATATCCCCCGCCTCAAGTTCGTCGGCGGAGGATAAAAACGCTCTGGTCCCCATGGCTTATACAAAAATATTTCAACGTTCTTACAGCGGCATCGACTTGAGACGTCAGAATCTGTCGTCAATATTAGACGTCAGATTCTGACAACTAAAGTCTATCCCCGCGCTGTAAGAGTAAAAATATTCATATTGATCATAGACCCATAACATAGGTATTTAAATGAATCAGAAAGGGCTGACTAAGACGTTTAAGATGATTTCAAATTAAACAAGACTACATAAGCCCAGGAGCTCCCGCTCCGAATTAGAATTTGATTTAAGCAATTTTGTATAGGGTTATTAATGTAGTCCTAGTCTAGGTCAAAAATCAAGACGCAAGACAACTAGGTCTAAGAAGCCCAGTCTAAGAGTAAGATAAAAACTAGACAGTCTGTCAGAGATTGCAAACCTCCATTGAAATTAATGATCCTAATCAGTATCCCAGTAATGGTCTACCTATCTGGCACGGTTTACCCGATATCAGGCCAATCGAGTTAACTAGTAGCTGATTTACAGTCATTTTGAATTCGATATAAATTAGTTAAAAACTTAGAGTGCATCCTCCCCCGAAACCTCAAATTTTGTTTTATAGTAATGGACTAACATCTAACACAGTTTGCAAAATATTGGGCATGTGAAAGTAAATAATGGCCGATAGGGGGCCATTTTGAATTTGATCTAGTCAGAATTTTTCAAGATGCATCCTCAGCTGAAATCTCACATTTCATTCTATAGTAATCGTCTAGCTATCTAGCACAGTTTACCAAATATCGGCCATGTGAAAGTGAATAATGGCCTAAAGGCGGCCATTTTAAATTTCATCAAGTCAAAATTTTCCAAGATGCATCCTCAGCTGAAATCTCACATTTCATTCTATAGTAATGGTCTAGCCATCTAGCACGGTTTACCAAATATCGCCCATGTGAAAGTGAATAATGGCCGATAGGAGGCCATTTAGAATTTGATCAAGTCAAAATTTTTCAAGATGCATCCTCTCCTGAAATCTCACATTTTGTTTTATAGTAATGGTCTAGCCATCTAGTACGGTTACTAAAAACCGGCTATGTGAGAGAGTTAATAATGGCCGATAGGCGGCCATTTTGAATTTGATCGAGTCAATTTTTATCAAGATGCATCCTCTCTTGTAATCTCACATTTTGTTTTATAGTAATGGTCCAGCTATCTAACACGGTTTACCAAATATCAGCAATGTGAAAGTAAATAGTGGCCGATAGGCGGCCATTTTGAATTCGAATGAGTCGAAAGTTTTTAAAAGGCATCCTCTCTCGAAACGTCACATTTTGGTTTATAGTATTGGTCTAGCTATCTGGCACGGTTTACCTGATATCAGGCCTATCGAGGTAAATAATGCTGATTGTCGGCCATTTTGAATTCGTAAGTTAAAAATTTTCAGGGTGCATCCTCCCCCGAAAACTCACACTTTGTTTTATATTAATCAGGTAATGGTCTAGCCATCTAGCACGGTTTACCAAATATCAGCCATGTGAAAATGAATAATGGCCGAAAAGGCGGCCATTTTAAATTTGATCAAGTCAATTTTTTTCAAGATGCATCTTCATCTGAAATCTCACATTTCGTTTTACAGTAATGGTCTAGCCATCTAGCACGGTTGACCAAATAACGGCCATGTGAAAGTGAATAATGGCCTATAAGCGGCCATTTTGAATTTTATCGAGTCGAATTTTTTCAAGATGCATCCTCTCCTGAAATCACACATTTTGTTTTATAGTAATGGTCTAGCCATCTAGCACGGTTTACCAAATAACGGCCATGTGAAAGTGAATAATGGCCGATTGGCGGCCATTTTGAACTTGGACGAGTTGAATTTTTTCAAAATGCATCCTCTCCTGAAGCCTTACAATTTGTTTTATAGTAATGGTGTAGATATCTTGAGCGGTTTTCATGATATTCCACAATATCAGGCCTGTCGAGGTGAATAATGGCTGATAGGCGGCCATTTTGAATTTTATCAACTTCAAATTTTTCAAGATGCATCCTCTCCTGAAACCTTACAATTTATTTGATATTAATGGTGTAGCTATCTTGAGCGGTTTTCATGATATTCCGCAATATCAGGCTTGTCGAGGTGAATAATGGCCGATAGGCGGCCATTTTTAATTTTATCGAACTGAAATTTTTCAAGATGCATCCTCTCCTGAAACCTCACAATTTGTTTTATAGTAATGGTGTAGCTATCTTGAGCGGTTTTCATGATATTCCGCAAAATCTTTCAGTCGGATTTACCGATGTTATAAATTAGGTCAAAGTGCTGGGTCAACTTCAAGGTCAAGGTCCAAAAACCTGAAAAGGCACAACTAGGGACCTTAGAGAACATGTATGTGCAATATGACTGTCATCGGCCCAGTACTTTTCGAGATCTGCACCGGAAACGAAGTGCGCTTTAAAACGTCTAAATAGGTCATAGTTCTGAACCAGAAGTAGGTCAAAGTTCAAATACCCCAAAAGGCACAACTAGACCCCCTAGGGGTGTTGTGTGTAAAATTTGAAGCCAATCGGACAAGTACTTTCAGAGATATGCTCCGGAAACGAATTGTTTACGGACGGCCCAGCGGCCCAACGGCCCAACGGCCCAACGCCGTCACATCATCATTTTCTCCTCTGCAACCTTGCGTATTGAATTCAGATTAAAAATATTTTAACCTGTCCATTAGCCACCTGGAAGTAACCCACATACCAAAAATTGTTATCCTAGCTTATTTTCTTACAAAGTTATAGGCAAAAGAAGAGGCAAAAAAAAACGGAGGTAGAATCCATAGCTCCCTCCGTCTCACCTACGGTGACGGCGGGAGCTAAAAATTGCTTTGGTCTCCATGGTTTATAAACTATATCTTAGCGTTGTTAAGGTTGATACATAAGGCACGCAAACATGAACTCTATAGCCGCCCCTGTGATGGAAAACCTGCAGATCCCCCCCCCCTCCCCTCCCAGATAGAACAGCAGAGAACATTTCAAAGTATTACTGTCATATCCAGCGGCTCACACCCCGGTCCATGGCCAAATTCCCCTCACGTAAAGCCGCGACAAACTAACGAGAATTTCATTTAAAAATCCACGTGGTACTTTTCGTCTGCGGCGAGATAACGCGAGAGTTCCGGGCTCCTGGGGACGCCTGGCGGCAAAAGACACGGCCCTAATTTGCATATTAATAGTCAGTGGGGGCAGAGGTCATAGAGTGACCTTGAGGATGAGTTGAGTAATCTACCGATCACAAGATCCAATGTTGACCCAATGTTGGGCCAGCATTGTAGACGGTGGCCAAACATTGGGTCAGGATTGGATCAAGCGTGTTTGGTTGGGATTGAGTAATTTACTTCACAGCTGATCACTAAACATCGACCCAATGTTGGGTTAATGTTGGGCCAGCGTTGTAGACGGTGGACCAACATTGGGCCAACATTGGATCGATGTCGCAATGGAAATCTACTTTACAGCTGATCCCCGTCATCATTAGATGGTGTCGGAATCCTGGTTCAATGCCGGCCCAGAGTTGCCAACGTCGGCCGACGTTCAGCCATTATTGACCCGACATTTGCTTCCCTTGGTCGTGATAGGAAGACCTCCGATAACTATAATGGACACGGCAAGCCTTGGTCAAGGTGAAGGTCAAGCGCGGGTCATTAGTATTGACTTCTGCGCTGCGCATGTCACTCACAGAGGCAGGGCGAAAGCTCAAAAATAATAAATTTTGATTGCTTGAGGAAGTCAAACAGCAATAGCTGCTTACTTGTAAAGTAAGCTGTTACTGCTGTTTGTCTTTGAGCTTCAGGATTCTCTTCTGCCATCGAGTACTGGCATACTGACCGCCGTGCAAAGACAAACAGCAGTAACAGCTTACTTGTAAAGTAAGCAGTCAATTTGCAATGCAGTTTGTCTTTACAATCCAGATACTGTTCAAAGGCCTGGAGTGTGCAGTGTTCTATAAAGAACCATTAGGTAATTCGATAAGAGTAGGACATAGTCCCGACTTTGGACTTCCCTCTGTCACGATATTGCCATGCTTGTGCAGAAGGCGATGCAAAGCAATATTTACTCACTGCTATGGACAAAGGCATGACCCACATAATTTACAATTTTCCTTTTTCTTTCTTTAACTCACAGGGCGATCCGACTCCAAATCAGAAAATTAAGATTGACTCAACTTTCTCTTATTTCCATTAGACAAATTAAGAGCATCTTAATTTTTGTAATGGAAATGAAAGTTTAGATAATCTTAATTCTAAGATTTTTGACCCATTACATAACAAAGGAGCCGGACAAAGGCAAACAGCAGTAACTGTTTACAGTTACTGCTTTACCAAACACTGCAAATGCAGACAGCCGTAACTGTGGGTTAGTAGTCACAGCCATGCAAAAGCAAGAAAAGTAACTGCTTTATTAAAAAGTAAGCAGTTACTGCTGTTTGTCTTTTTAGCTGCAGTATTCTTTTCTATTTTCAAGTAAGCAGTTACTGCAGTTTGTCTTCGCACGGCGGTTAGTATGCCAGTACTCGATGGCAGAAGAGAATCCTGCAGCTCAAAGACAAACAGCAATAACTGCTTACAGTTACAGTAAGCAGTTACTGCTGTTTGTCGTTGCACGTCAGATTTGTACTCACGCTTCAGAATACACCAGAATACAGCATAAAATGATACATACCTAAAACACACGAAAACAAACAAAATGTGTTAGTCACAGACATAGAAATAATAGCAGAATAATAAATCAGATCATGTTTTATTAACACTATTTAAGAGCTTTTTTACCCATATACTTTTCCTGTATTTCCCCTTAATTGTACCTGTAATGCTTTATATTTATATTTCCCCTGTATTTGATATCAACAAAAGCCCACAAATCCCTTTTTATTATACGAAATTAACTAAAACAAAAATACAAATTAACAACAAAGATTAACAAAAATTCTGTTTATGATTTCTTACAAATTTGTGTTCTTGAATAGCATTTTCATTCATGACATTTTTCGCAACGGCAGCACAAAATAAAATTTCATGTTTTCTCTATGATTGTCTAAATGCAGGGGATTTTCTTAATCACTTTTCCCCGTTTCCTCTGTTTCTATGGGTACCCAGTTTATCACTGCTTATCATTATAAAGTATACATTTATTTCGAACAATCAACACGTGGTCTTAAGATGTTGGCTTAATATTGGGCCAGAATCACAGACCATAGTGCAGCATAAAAACAACATTCGCTCAATGTCTCGTCCGAACTCAACGCAGCATACCCTACGCTTCAACAAGACAGCCTTAAATGGACGAAAAATAATACGTAAGAATAATTTGATGTAGATAATAGGTGTTTACGTTTTGGATTCATGGCTGCAACAAGTTTTCAATATTTGTAACAAGAATCTTCAATATTTGGGAATTCAAAACCGTCGATATTTGTAACAAATTAATCCAATATTTGTGAAAACCGCTGGAGAATAAATAGACCAGAAAAATCCCCAAGCTCGGGGGGGGGGGGGGGGGAGCTACGCGCGAAAGGTAATAATGGGTGAAGAAAGCCGTGTTGCAGTACGGGTGGCTGAATCATGAAGTGGATAAGTGGAGCAGGGAGCCCCCAATCACAGAACAAACCAGGACTAGAGGGTGGAACCAGTCAATATCCAGGGGGAGTGGAGTATTTGTCGCGGATAAATTATTAATTTCAAACCGGCTCGGGGGCGGGCTGAAAATTTTAAATTTTATTACATATTTATACATACAATTATAATATTTATTTCATCCAGACTCTGCATGAAATTATTTATTTCAAAATACTCCGGCCACCCCTCCCCCCTTTGGAGGTTGAATGGTGGCCCCCCTAAACAAAATCAACCTTGGCGGTTCGCAGATGAAAAGTACAGCGTTCTAACAGGTGCATCGATCTGCGATCGATCCACCTGTTAGAGCGCTGTACTTTTGATTTTCGCTGCTGCCCTGTTTGACATGGGCGGGCCTACGTGCTTGTTCAAAGGCGGGCGTTCAAATGCTTGTCGCATTAGGCATTCTGAGCTGCCTCTATTATCATACACGATTATCGCGGTTTTCACTAAACAAATTAAATAGATGATATTATCTATCGGTAACTGAGAAAATAAATAGAATTGTTTTAATTATCGTCGAAATGTCAGCTTTAAAATATTTACATTTTTTCATTATCAGCTGGTGTTGTTTTTCAATGCATTTGAGCAATAAGTTCACTGTTGGTTGAACATCTTGTGTTTGCTATGTAATATGAAGAATGTTAAATGAATTCCTAGGTGGTATATTTATTTCGAGTGATTATGTTGTTCATTTATTTATCGTAATGCAGATAATACAGAATTGATGCAAAGGTGTATAGTTCATAATCACAAACCCTAAACAGAGTAAAATATATTTCTCTTCCCTTCTAGTTACATTGGCTCACTCTGAAATAATTTGTATTCTGTGGTTTTACTATAACATTACTGATATTGATACAGGTATTTATCCTGCTGAATCAACCTATCTTAATACATAAAATAGGTTCCTAAGTTATTATAACCATTAGAATAACGTGAATCAAACTATCTTAACTCTTTCAGTGCGGGAACCAATTTTAGACGTCTAAAGTCGATCCCCGCACTGAAAGAGTAAAACAATTATAATGGCCGTAGACCCATATAAAATAGGTATTCAAATGAAGCGGAAACAGCTAAGACATTCATGATGATTTCAAAATAAAAAATCCCTTTAGTCTATTGCCTTGGGCCTCAAATAAACAGATTTCAGCGCTTTAAGGGTTAATATATGAAACAGCTTCTTAAGTTATTAGAACCATCCGCCAAGGAGTCGCCGGATGAGATGGAGTTATTGGGTTATGCACGGCACATCAAAATGATCGGTTCTCAGATATGACAACTAAACACAAAACAGATAATCTGATTGGACGGCATGATCGATGACGTCACAACCGGTCGTGTGCGCATGCGCCACACAACATGGCGGAACAAACACTGAGGCCAAACGTCCGGGGGTATATCTAAATCCGTCACTCATGGATTCAACGCGCAATAAAAGCACCAAAGGATTCCGTTAAGGCATCGATCCCAAATACCGTGTCCGCTGATTTCCTAATTAGGTCTAAAAATAAAGATAATTTGAAATATATGCACGCTTGCAAGCACTCTACCCGGAAGTCGCATACTTCCGTAAAAACGCATTTTTTTTACTTGAAAGCACTAGGATGCATCATGTAGGTCTATCATTGTTGCAATACAAGTGAAGATATTTGAAGCTGGAAATTGCGTTAGCAATTCCAGGTTCAAATTAGTGAAAAAAATAGAAACAAAGAGATCAGCGAAACGTCCAGAGAAAACAGAATCTGACGTCTAAAGTCGATCATCCCGCTAAAAGAGGAAAATAACTATAATGTCCGTAGACCCATAACATATGTATACAGATGAAGCGGGAAGAGCTGACTAAGACATTTATGATGTTTGAAATTGAAAAACCCTTTGGTCTCCATGGGTTATGTAAAACTTATTCCAGCGCTTTGAGAGTTAACCCTTGTGTAACACAATGACACACATCATTGACTGGTTAACCCATAAAGCGCTGAATTAATTTGTAAAAAAACATTGCAATCATAGGGTTATTTTCAATTTGAGATCATCATAAATGTCCTAGTTAGCTCTTTCCGATTCATTTGAATACCTATGTTATGGGTCTACGGCCATTAGAAATAGTTTTACTCTTACAGCGCGGGGGTCGACTTTAGACGTCAGATTCTGACGTCTAAAGACGTCAGATTTGACGTCTACAGACGTCAGATTCTGACGTCTAAAGTCGACCCCGCACTGTAAGAGTTAATTGAGAAGTAAAAAGCCGTTACAGCTGTTTGCCTTCGCATCACAACATCCGTACAACGGTACATCCGTATTTAATTTTTTTTAAATTCATTTATTTATGCCTAAAGTAATTACATGTTACATATTGCAGTATTATGGGCTATGCAAGGTAGACACGTAAAAGGCTTAGAAGGCTTAGATTTTAGAAGCCGCTTCCATGCAGGCCACCCATAATACGTCTTGCCGCAACAGGTCTGACAGTCAGACCACTGGTCTGACCTGGACAACAGGTGTGTGTGAAGACTGTACGATAATGAGTTGTGCGAGCAACATGAATATTCATTATGACGTCACCTGTTTAGTGTCTGTAGTGTGGGAGGTCACACTCAGGTCAATTTGTCTGGGTTGTTTGAGTTGGCCAGGGAGGAGGTCGTATACTCATAGCACATATGCCTGATATCTAGGAGTCTGTCGGTAGAAGACAACTGGATAGATGAAGATGATCATAGTAGAGTACGTGAAGTTTCTGAAAAGCTGCATACGTCACGGGAAAGAGAGATTTATAGAAAGACAGCCGCTAGAATATAATTACTTGAGACAAATCGAGTATGTCTCAACGCAAATGTGACTAGAAGTTTTTTTTGAAGGCTTATATTGCGTGCTGCACAGACTTAAATAGAATCAGAAAACATACACACACATATATTTATTCATTTATTTATGACATTGACAGTAAAACAAATGAGAAATGTATTTATTGTCATGTCTCACGAAGAAAAAACATAATTAAGTGATTAATAATCCAAGAAAACATAATAACAAAACATGCATGGACTCCCAGTTTTATAATGAGAAAAAACGTGTCACTGCGCAGTAGGTGTGACTGGGTTTTTTTTCAAGAAACATGTAGTCTAATGTGCCTATTTCGTGCACACATATTCACATTATGAAAGATGTGTATGTTTTGGGCCTTGGCATTTAACCCCTACAGGGCGGAGATCGACTTAAGACGTCAGAATCTGACGTCTGCAGACGTCAGATTCTGACGTCTAAAGTCGATCTCCGCACCAGAAGAACTACATATTTATAATGGCCGTACACCCATAACATTAATATCCAAATGAAGCGGGAAGAGCTAGCTAAGACATTAATCGTCCCCTTAGATATGAAAGGGTGTATCTGCCATTTTACAAAGTGGCAGATACACGTTTACATATCTAAGGGGACGATTTATGCCTTACGACTTCAAGTAGTAGTAGTAGTAAATCATTGCTTTACGTCACTTTTCGGCACAAAAGGTCTTTTAAGTGACATTATAATACGATAAAAACGTTGTAGTCAATTGATGAGATGAAATGATGTACTTATTACTATTATTACTATTCGTGGACTGGCTCAGCTATGTTCAGTCATAATCATCACCGTTTCTGGACCACACCCGGATCCATGGCAAATAGCCGGCTATTTGTGGACACGCTTATCCCCAGCTAACACAAGACATTCGCCCAATATTGGGTAAATGTTGGGCCAGCGTCGACGACGCTGGCCCAACATTAACACACATCGGCTCACGGCTTCACGTTTTTGTGTTTGCCCGGGACCTCTGTTTTAGTCACACCATCGTTTCTGGGTCAAACCCCGGAGCTATGAAGCTAATAGTTGTAAATGAGATTTCACAAGGTTACCTCACCACGCCTGGAACAAAGGCGTTAACAGCGCCTGCGTGATAGGTCATAACATGGTATCTCACATTAAATTTGGTCATTTTGTCTTCAGAAATATGACCGATGCATTTTTCAAATTTGCTGAAATATATTGACTTTATGTCAAGTGGTAATTTTAAATAAATTAGGACAGATACATACACATAGAAATAACGTGTTCCTTAAAACGCTGAAATTTCTTTGTATAAACAATGGAAACCAAATGTTTTTTCAATTTGAAATCATCATAAATGTCTTAGTTAGTTCTTTCTGGTTCTTTTGAATACCTATGTTATGGGTCTACGGCCATTATAAATATGTCTTACAGTTTGGGGAACGACGTTAGCCGAGACGTCAGATTCTGACGACTAAAGTCGATCCCGGAGACGACAGATTCTGACGACTATAGTCGATCCCCGCACTGAAAGGGTTAAAATATGCGACGATAATATATAACTCTGCTTTACTTATGAAAGTAATTGCAATTGTATTATAATTCTGTGTATTATTGCTATATCGATATCACCTATATCGATTCCTAAAATGTATGTATTATATAATATGTGTATTTTGGTGTATCGCTATTAAAAATTGTTAAATGTTTAAGTAATAATTTAATTAGCTGGAGCTTATAAGGTTGAAAAGGATTAATACCATGTTTATCAATTCTGATTTCCTTCAAATAGAAGCCTGATGCCGCCATATATATTCACAGAATGACGCATCTAGGATTTATCACTTTATGAGATCACAAGAACACATGAGGCTTTACAGGCTTGATCACAGGCGGAACACACAGCAGGAAGTACGTGACCAAGTGTGCAGGGCGCATGCGTGCTAGGTCTTGTCAGGTTCCGGTGAGGGCTTGGCTCGTGCCCCGTGCCGTGTTGTCAGTAAACACTGTCATCAGTATTGACATTGGTCAGATTACTGACAGCTCAACTCAAACTGGACCATCACTGGCCAAACGGGGATAGGGTTCGAAATGCTGAAGTTAGTGAGTGAGTGAGTGAGTGAGTGAGTGAGTGAGTGAGTGAGTGAGTGAGTGAGTGAGTGAGTGAGTGAGTGAGTGAGTGAGTGAGTGAGTGAGTGAGTGAGTGAGTGAGTGAGTGAGTGAGCTAGTGGGTGAGTGAGTGAGTGAGTGAGTGAGTGAGTGAGTGAGTGAGTGAGTGAGTGAGTGAGTGAGTGAGTGAGTGAGTGAGTGAGTGAGTGAGTGAGTGAGTGAGTGAGTAGTAGTAAATCTTTGCTTTACGCCACTTTTCGGCACAAAAGGTCTTTTAAGTGACATTGTAATACGATAAAAACGTTGTAGTCAATTGATGAGATGAATGATGTACAGATGATGATGTGAGGGTGGGGGTGATAGGGCATGGTGGGTTATTGAGAGCGTTTTTCTTTGCTCGCCCGATAAGGGGTTCTGGGCATGTCTAGGGGATATACCCCCAGATATGCCCAGACGGCCGGAGACTCGAGTTTCGCTGTACAATTTAATGATGAAACTCTTTGGCATTTTGCACAGCTCCGCTATCCTCGGGTCGGATAGTCCTCAGAGTAGAGTGAGTGAGTGAGTGAGTGAGTGAGTGAGTGAGTGAGTGAGTGAGTGAGTGAGTGAGTGAGTGAGTGAGTGAGTGAGTGAGTGAGTGAGTGAGTGAGTGAGTGAGTGAGTGAGTGAGTGAGTGAGTGAGTGAGTGAGTGAGTGAGTGAGTGAGTGAGTGAGTGAGTGAGTGAGTGAGTGAGTGAGTGAGTGAGTGAGTGAGTGAGTGAGTGAGTGAGTGAGTGAGTACATAATAATGTAGCCCAGGACTGAGTAGATTGTTTCATCATCACAGCAAGACGGTATTTTTTGTACATTTATGGAACAATGTCGTTTGCTGTGGGAATCGAACATGCATATGACGCCAAGTTTGTAGCTTACCACGTTACAAACTGAACCAAAAAATACAAGACTACATAAGTCCAGGAGCTCCCGCTCCGAATTAGAATTTGATTTAAGCAATTTTGTGTAGGGTTATTAATGTAGTCCTAGGCTAGGTCAAAAATTAAGACGCAAGACAACTAGGTCTAAGAGACTCAGTCTAAGAGGAAGATAAGAACTAGACAGTCTATCTGCAAACCTCCATAGAAATTAATGATCCTAATCAGTATCCCAGTAATGGTCTACCTATCTGGCACGGTTTACCCGATATCAGGCCAATCGAGGTAAATAATGGCTGATTTACGGTCATTTTGAATTCGATAGAGACTAGTTAAAAAATTTCAGGGTGCATCTTCCCCCGAAACCTCACATTTTGTTTTATAGTAATGGACTAGCATCTAACACAGCTTGCAAAATATTGGGCATGTGAAAGT
Organism: Flabesymbios commensalis; assembly: GCA_964017125.1. NCBI lineage: Eukaryota > Metazoa > Annelida > Polychaeta > Terebellida > Flabelligeridae > Flabesymbios > Flabesymbios commensalis. Next base: position 96,778,524 of record OZ024907.1, read on the forward strand.
AAATAATGGCCGAAAGGCGGCCATTTTGACTTTGATCGAGTCTAAATTTTTTAAGATGCATCCTCTCCTGAAATCTCACATTTTGTTTTATAGTAATGGTCTAGCCATTTAGCACGGTTTACCAAATAACGGCCATGTGAAAGTGAATAATGGCCTAAAGGCAGCCATTTTGAATTTGATTAAGTTGAATTTTTTCAAGATGCATCCTCTCCTGAAATCTCACATTTTGTTTTATAGTAATGGTCTAGCTATCTAACACGGTTTACCAAATATCAGCAATGTTAAAGTAAAAAGTGGCCGATAGGCTGCCATTTTGAATTCGATTGAGTTTTTAAAAGGCATCCTCTCCGGAAACGTCACATTTTGTTTTATAGTAATGGTCTAGCTATCTAGCACGGTTTACCTGATATCAGGCCTATCGAGGTAAATAATGCTGATTTTCGGCGATTTTGAATTCGTTAGTTAAAAAATTTCAGGGTGCATCCTCCCCCGAAAACTCACATTTGCTTTATTGTAAATGGTCTAGCCATCTAGCACGGTTTACCAAATATCAGCCATGTCAAAATGAATAATGGCCGAAAAGGCGGCCATTTTGAATTTGATCAAGTCAACATTTTTGAAGATGCATTCTCATCTGAAATCTCACATTTCGTTTTATAGTAATGGTCTAGCCATCTAGCACGGTTTACCAAATATCGGCCATGTGAAAGTGAATAATGGCCGAAAGGCGGCCATTTTGAATTTGTTCAAGTCTAATTTTTTCAAGATGCATCCTCTCCTGAAATCTCAAATTTTGTTTTATAGTAATGGTTTAGCTATCTAGCATGGTTTACCCAATATCAGGCCTGTCGAGGTAAATAATGGCCAATAGGCGGCCATTTTGAACTTGACTGAGTTGAACTTTTTCAAAGTGCATCCTTTCTTGAAACCTTACAATTTGTTTTATAGTAATGGTGTAGCTATCTTGAGCGGTTTTCGTGATATTCCGCAATATCAGGCATGTCGAGGTGAAGAATGGCCGGTAGGTGGCCGTTTTGAATTTTATCAACTTGAATTTTTTTAAGATGCATCCTCTCCTGAAACCTTACAATTTGTTTTATAGTAATGGTGTAGCTATCTCGAGCGGTTTTCATGATATTCCGCAAAATCTTTCAGTCGGATTTACCGATGTTATAAATTAGGTCAAAGTGCTGGGTCAACTTCAAGGTCAAGGTCCAAAAACCTGAAAAGGCACAACTAGGGACCTTAGAGAACATGTATGTGCAATATGACTGTAATTGGCCCAGTACTTTTCGAGATCTGCTCCGGAAACGAAGTGTGTGTCAAAACGACTAAATAGGTCATAGTTCTGAACCAAAAGTAGGTCAAAGTTCATATACCCCAAAAGGCACAACTAGACCCCCTAGAGGTGTTGTGTGTAAAATTTATAGACAATCGGACAAGTACTTTCAGAGATATGCTCCGGAAACGAAATGTTTACGGACGGCCCAACGCCGTAACATCATTATTTTCACCTCTGCGACATTGCATATTGAATTTCGATTAAAAATATTTTAACCTGTCTATTATCCACCTGGAAGTAACCTGTTATCCTAGCTTATTTTCTTGCAAAGTTATAGGCAAAAGAAAAGGTAAAAAACAGAACGGAGGTAGAATCCATAGCTCCCACCGTCTCACCTACGGTGACGGCGGGAGCTAATAATGAAACAAGACTACATAAGTCCAGGAGCTCCCGCGACGAATTAGAATTTGTTTTAAGTAACTTTGGATAGGGTTATTAATGTAGTCCTAGTCTAGGTCAAAAATCAAGACGCAAGACAACTAGGTCTAAGAAGCCCAGTCTAAGAGTAAGATAAGAACTAGACAGTCTGTCAGAGATTGCAAACCTCCATTGAAATTAATGATCCTAATCAGTATCCCAGTAATGGTCTACCTATCTGGCATGGTTTACCCGATATCAGGCCAATCGAGTTAACTAATAGCTGATTTACGGTGATTTTGAATTCGATATAAATTAGTTAAAAACTTAGGGTGCATCCTCCCCCGAAACCTCAAATTTTGTTTTATAGTAATGGACTAATATCTAACACAGTTTGCAAAATATTGGGCATGTGAAAGTAAATAATGGCCGATAGGGGGCCATTTTGAATTTGAACGAGTCAGAATTTTTCAAGATGCATCCTCAGCTGAAATCTCACATTTCATTCTATAGTAATCGTCTAGCTATCTAGCACGGTTTACCAAATATCGGCCATGTGAAAGTGAATAATGGCCTAAAGGCGGCCATTTTGAATTTGATCAAGTCAAAATTTTCCAAGATGCATCCTCAGCTGAAATCTCACATTTCATTCTATAGTAATGGTCTAGCCATCTAGCACGGTTTACCAAATATCGCCCATGTGAAAGTGAATAATGGCCGATAGGAGGCCATTTTGAATTTGATCAAGTCAAAATTTTTCAAGATGCATCCTTTTCTGAAATCTCACATTTTGTTTTATAGTAATGGTCTAGCCATCTAGTACGGTTACTAAAAACCGGCTATGTGAAAGTAAATAATGGCCGATAGGCGGCCATTTTGAATTTGATCGAGTCAATTTTTTTCAAGATGCATCCTCTCTTGTAATCTCACATTTTGTTTTATAGTAATGGTCCAGCTATCTAACACGGTTTACCAAATATCAGCAATGTGCAAGTAAATAGTGGCTGATAGGCGGCCATTTTGAATTCGATTGAGTCGAAAGTTTTTAAAAGGCATCCCCTCTCGAAACGTCACATTTTGTTTTATAGTAATGGTCTAGCTATCTAGCACGGTTTACCTGATATCAGGCCTATCGAGGTAAATAATGCTGATTGTCGGCCATTTTGAATTCGTAAGTTAAAAATTTTCAGGGTGCATCCTACCCCGAAAACTCACACTTTGTTTTATAGTAATCAGGTAATGGTCTAGCCATCTAGCACGGTTTACCAAATATCAGCCATGTGAAAATGAATGATGGCCGAAAAGGCGGCCATTTTAAATTTGATCAAGTCAATTTTTTTCAAGATGCATCCTCATCTGAAATCTCACATTTCGTTTTACAGTAATGGTCTAGCCATCTAGCACGGTTGACCAAATAACGGCCATGTGAAAGTGAATAATGGCCGATAAGCGGCCATTTTGAATTTTATCGAGTCGAATTTTTCCAAGATGCATCCTCTCCTGAAATCACACATTTTGTTTTATAGTAATGGACTAGCCATCTAGCACGGTTTACCAAATAACGGCCATGTGAAAGTGAATAATGGCTGATTGGCGGCCATTTTGAACTTTGACAAAATGATTTTTTTCAAAATACATCCTCTCCTGAAGCCTTACAATTTAATTTATAGTAATGGTGTAGATATCTTGAGTGGTTTTCATGATATTCCACAATATCAGGCCTGTCGAGGTGAATAATGGCTGATAGGCGGCCATTTTGAATTTTATCAACTTCAATTTTTTCAGGATGCATCCTCTCCTGAAACCTTACAATTTATTTGATATTAATGGTGTAGCTATCTTGAGCGGTTTTCATGATATTCCGCAATATCAGGCCTGTCGAGGTGAATAATGGCCGATAGGCGGCCATTTTTAATTTTATCGACTTGAAATTTTTCAAGATGCATCCTCTCCTGAAACCTCACAATTTGTTTTATAGTAATGGTGTAGCTATCTTGAGCGGTTTTCATGATATTCCGCAAAATCTTTCAGTCGGATTTACCGATGTTATAAATTAGGTCAAAGTGCTGGGTCAACTTCAAGGTCAAGGTCCAAAAACCTGAAAAGGCACAACTAGGGACCTTAGAGAACATGTATGTGCAATATGACTGTCATCGGCCCAGTACTTTTCGAGATCCGCTCCGGAAACGAAGTGCGCGTCAAAACGTCTAAATAGGTCATAGTTCTGAACCAGAAGTAGGTCAAAGTTCAAATACCCCAAAAGGCACAACTAGACCCCCTAGGGGTGTTGTGTGTAAAATTTGAAGACAATCGGACAAGTACTTTCAGAGATATGCTCCGGAAACGAATTGTTTACGGACGGCCCAACGGCCCAACGGCCCAACGGCCCAACGGCCCAACGGCCCAACGCCGTCACATCATCATTTTCTCCTCTGCAACCTTGCGTATTGAATTCAGATCAAAAATATTTT
>OZ024907.1:96782893-96820393 GCA_964017125.1 Flabesymbios commensalis
ACACACTAATGACTCCAGACTAATGAGGCCGGAAATCACAAAGTATCCAGCGCTGCTTGCAATTTAATCACTTTTCCATTATCTGCTAGGCTACAGGGCGATGGAATTAGTGACTGCGGGCTCATCTAATTATCCTCTTAATTACAGTGCCTCAGTATAAAAGACGCTCGATGTCCAGGGGTAGCTAAACTCTTGCAATTCGCATTTTTTGTGAGTTTAATGCCTAATTTTGCGAATTCAATGCCTAAATGGTGCATCGCGCAATTTTGCCGTTCATATATTTTGCTACTGGCTACTTCACTTTTGCTACGTCAATAATTTTTTTGGACACCCTTGCATCAAGGAGGTTATATAATATCCTTGCTTGAATGCCTCAGTCCTCTATGTTAGAGAAAGGGACGTGACGCATTGGTAGAACGCCTGGCTGCATAGCATACGAGAGTCCCGGGTTTGAACAACACTGGACTGGTCCTGCGTGGGGTTTTCAGAAAAATATAAAAATGTAAAAGTCATTTTTTTCCTATTAATGTATTTATTATTAAAAAAAAAAAAAAAAAATCTGTACTAACTTCAGGATGATTAACATGAATATGTTTAGGTGGCCTTCACGCTAGCGATCCTTGGATCTTAGTTAAGGTCTCCTGTCATATATTTGTTGTTTTTTTAATGATTTTTCTTCAGGTAGAATTATGCTTCTTATTATATATTCTTATATATTCTGTTATGTACAAAAATGTATGACAATAAAAGAGTCTGAGTCCTTGTTTCTCCCTTTTCAATGCGACTATACTCGCTGTCACATTGACTTGTATCGCATGTTTTTCGCCGATTTCTCAGTCAATTCTCAACCTATTTTCTTGTTTATCTCTTTTCAATGTGACTAGGTGATCACGTTAATGGCTTACTCGTCGAATTAAGGTTCAAACCAGTGTTTTGACGTTAATTTCGCACTTATTCACAGTAAGGTATGCTATGTGTTTTTTCTCCCTCCCGCTACAGTATCCTGTAAGCTATTGGTCTATCCAGCAAACACGAACGGTTAAACCAATGTTGATTTGATGCTGGCCTAGCGTCTTCGACGCTGGCCCAGCTTAAAATCAACATTTGTTCGCATTTCATGTTTGCAGAGATACGCCTTAGGCAGCCTGCCTTGAAAGTCGGCTATCGCGGTTTCGCTCCCCGCTCTGTCTTTCAGGTTTCAAAGATGTTTCTTCCAAGCTCACTTGTAAAGATTCAGTATTGCGGGGAGCTTCCGTGACCGGAAATTCATTCAGCGATTGTTTCATTTATTCATTCATTCATTCATTCATTCATTCATTCATTCATTCATTCATTCATTCATTCTTTCATCCATTCATTCATTCATTCAATATCATTCATTCATTCATTCATTTTTTCATTCATTCATTCATTTATTCATTCATTCATTCATTCATTCATTTATTCATTCATGCATTCATTCTTTTATCCATTCATTCATTCATTCATGCATTCATTCAATATCATTCATTCATTCATTTTTTCATTCATTCATTCATTCATCCATTCTTTCATTCTTTTATCCATTCATTCATTCATTCATTCATGCATTCATTCAATATCATTCATTCATTCATTTTTTCATTCATTCATTCATTCATTATTTCATTCATTCTTTCATTCATTCGTCCATTCATTCATTCATTCATCATCATTAATCAATCATTTATCCCTTTGCTGTGCTGATTAAAAGTGAGCTTAATAAATATATAACAAGTGCCTGAGTGAATAAGTGAATATTGTTTCACGTCACTTTCTCTACATTAACCATTTCAAGCATGAATTTACCATCGTCATCTTCATCCACTACAAGCCGCGAATTGCTGTCGCAATTCTCGTCTTGTAGTGGATGAAGATGACTGGAAGTGGTTTAAAAAATAAAGAAAATTGCTATGAATTAGCAAACCAGTTTCATGGAAATTTTCGTTCTGAAACCCTTGGTTGTAGGAAAATCAAGTCTATTTTTAGAAATGTAAAATGATGCTTTAATGCATCGTGAGGGCTCAAAGGGTTAAATAGCAATATCGCGACAGAAAAAAGCTGAAAACTGGGATCGCATATATAATATTATCGTTATTCTTTATCAAGCATAGGTCAATGTATTTATATAAACAACGCTATTATAGTATATGGTGTAATGTGTATACACATCAGTCAGTTTCACCATTTGGATTGAATTCGTCCTTTTAGACCGGGATGGTTTCTGAGGCTAGAGCGAAGAAGCTGAAAGCAGGGATCGCTTATACATATAATATCATCAATTCTTTATCAAGCATAGTTCAAGGTTGTTTTATAAACAGCGCTAAGCTGTATATGGTATATCCACACCATTTGGATTTAATTCGTCCTTTTAGACAGGGAGGGGTTTCTGAGGTCACTGAGGATACAGCGAAAAAGCTTCCGTTTCCTTCGCCGCAGAATCCAATTACTCTGTTTGCCTATAACCCTTTAATCCCCAAATGATTTAATTGGAATCTTCAATTAGTTGAAATTGTGTCTCGCTGACGCGATCCACATATATAACACGGTATTTAATGTGCTAATAAAAAAAGGAAAAAACACGAATATAATCGGGACCGGGAATATAAGGGTTAACCCTTTAATAACCATAGGCTTTCATCAACTTTTTATTAGCTGTGAGACGTGGATTATTTCCATAAAACTCACAAAAATTACAAATTTTATAAATTTCATATATTTTAGCATTGTATTTTTTTATCTTTTACCTCAGTGAAATGAAATCGCAGTTCCCACTTCACATTGAATGAAAATTATCCATTTTTATACAAGATCCATATGCAAAAGGCCTATATATAATATGTAATATTTTTATTATGTAATATGAGGCTCGGAACGCCCTAATTTTATCCTTTTTTGTCGCTAAGCACTCAATTGCTGTTTTTAATTCGTTTATTGCCCGATTAAATCACTCTAATTGGGAGCGTAATGAGTGGTTGGCTGAAAATTACACATTTGTTTAATTTTAGACCAAACATTTACAAATCTTGATGTTTAAACACACATTTCGTTCCCAATAACAGTGATTTGATAAGCTGCGATGCTGGTCCAACACTCGACCAACATTGGTTCATTGTCTAGTTTGATTGTGATTTATCACCGTCTTCTCGGATTAGGACATTGAGCATGATACTCGCCGTCAAATTAAAAATGATCCACCAGGATCGCATGAATTTTGGAGATTTCTCCGTCAATTTTAAACGGATTTCCTTGAAATTTTGTAAATGTCATTTTCTATTAAAATCCTAACAGCGGTGAAAAATTCGCAAAATTATATTTAATATTTCAAAAGTTAGACTATTTGCCATGTAGGTCTAGTAAAATTCTAAAAATAGTTTAATGGGGTTATAGAGGGACGTCGTAATCTCAATTTACTACATGTCAAATGGTCTAAGTTTTGATATAGGCTATATACTTTCACACAATTTTCAGGGCTGTTCGGATTTGAATAGAAAATGGCCTTCGCAAAATTTCAAGGAAATCGGCTCAAAATTGCCGGAAAAATCGCCGAAAAGCATGCGATCCTGGTTGATCATTTATAACTTGAGGGCGTGGTCAGGGTACACCTATACTCCTGCACCCCGCGGGTTAAATCACACATTACCAAACATTACCCATTGATTTTACACATGTCTTCTCTGGTTTGGGGCTAAGAACATCCCAGTCAATACGGTACACTCACCAAATGTTGGTTTAATGTTGGCCCACCGTCTGCGACGCTGGCCCAACATTAAACCAGCATTGGAGCAGTGTAGCAAACATGAGTAACTCTAGTGTAAAACACATCGCAACCAAAGGGTTATTTTCAATTTGAAATCATCGTAAATGTCTTAGTTAGCTCTTTCTGATTCATTTGAATACCTATGTTATGGGTCTACGACCAACATAAATATTTTGATTCTTACAGTGCGGGGATAGACTTTAGTCGTCAGAATCTGACGTCCACAGACGTCAGATTCTAACGACGAAAGTCGATCCTCGCGCTGCAAGGGTTAAAACAATGGAATATTTTTGTTTAATCAATGAGACTGAAGGTTTTTTTAGGACTTTAGATGTTAGAATCAGAAGTCTAAAGTCGATCCCAGCTCTGAAAGAGTTAAAATATTTCTAATGGTCGTAAATCCATAACATAGGTATTCAAATGAAGCGGAAAGAGCTAACTAAGACATTTATGATGATTTCAAATTGAAAAAAAATCCTGGTTTATGCAAAAATAATTCAGTGCTTTCAGTGTTCAAATCGGCATTGGACAGACGGACGGACGGACGAATGGAGAGACGGGTAGCATGGGAATGACAATAGGACAGACAGACGGATGGACGAATGGAGAGACGGATAGCATTGGAATGACAATATATAAAAAGATAATAGTTTCAAATAAATTGACAGAGGATTGGAAAACATCATTATTTTCAAATATATGGAAATGTCAATCGCGTCAGCTACGCGTAATTTTGAATTCTTGAGAACTGATCAAATACGTTGTATCTGAATTACCTATACGGTATTTTGATTTCGAATGACTGAAAACATAGCCTACGTTCGTAAGTAAAATGAAAGACGTTGATGTTGTGCTTTAATTCCATGTTTGAGTTTTTTTGTGCGGTCATAATCAACACCTTCTATAATCTACCCCCCCCCAACCCCTGCCGGCAGACAGAGGTGTAAGTGAGTAAATGACCTCAGGTAATGTGATAGAGGTCATCAGTGACCTTCACCTCGCTGCCTAGAGGTCAGTTACCCAATCAGTTGCCGGGCGATAATACGTGCTCTAATATGTCATTTATATTTATGAATTCGCCTGTCTCGTAACAGCAGCAACACGTCTTAATCGTGTAGTCACAGAGGCACGTGCCGGGTAGATACATGCAAAGCAAAGACAACAGGCAGTAACTGCCTACTTTAAAAGTGAACAGTTACTTTGTTTTAGAGAATTGCAGACCTTGTAACATGTATTATCAGAGATCCCCAACTAGCATATTAAAACGCTACTGTGGAAATCCAGATGGAAATAATTATGTTTGTATATCCGACCCCCCCCCCCCTCCCTCTCTCCTTGGATATGAAAGAATGTATCTGTCAGTTTGTGAAATGGCAGATATACCCTTTCATATCCAAAGGGACGATAAACATATGACTTTGGTTCAAGGCGATGACATATCATTTCCATGTATGCTGATCTTGTCTGCCTTGTGTAATAACTGACTATTATAACAATAGCAGGATGGATGGGGGCGTTGGCATTGCACGGTTAGAGGGACCATTGACAGTCATGAGCAGCTCAGGCGAAGCCGAGGGCTGCAAATGACTGTGGGTAAAAAAGTACAAGAGACAAATTGGCTGGGGATGGGTGACTTGTCCTGATGTGTTATGTGAGGATCGTTAGGGGGCCACCATTTAATCTCTGGGGGGGGGGGGATTTATTTCAAAAATATTCCAGCCACCCCCCCCGAAGATTAAATGGTGCCCCCCTTTCATTTAATTGAATAGGATAAGACTAAGTAAATATTGATGACATGTAGGCCTATATCATCAAACAAATTTTTGCAAACACCACTAAAAAGCATATTTATTTTTTCATTGATAATTAAGAAACAATTGTCAAAGTTACATAGCACATTCATATTTTTCGCGACTACCACAACACTTTTTCTTGACAAAAAATGACATAGGTAGTCATTGCCTAGTTTGACGAATGCAGATAAATCAGCAGCCAAACAGCTGTCTGTGATTAGTGCACTTCACTTCATAGGAAATTATCACAGAATCTAATCGAAAAATTCACACATGGAAAAGGAAATTAAGATTTTCATCTGCTTCTTTCCACGAAGCAGGTTGGAAAGTGTCTCTCATGTGATGTTTCAGTATCCTCATAAATTGACAACCTTTTTGTTTTATTGAAAATTTAGGTTTTGGACAAACGCAAGTGTGAATCCCCTCACCGACCACGATATCTTATTTAAATTTTCACCCACTTGAAGTTGTGTCTCGCTATCGCGACCCACAACTTCAAGTGAATGAAAATTGCGCTCATTTCATTGCCCATAACTCTGATTTGATCGGCTAATAAGACGTATTAAAATCAAGGATAGGCGAAATTAGTGCTTAAAGGGTTTAAAAACATTGCAAATCTAGTTAACAACACTCTTTTAGAGAATGGTATGTCTTTGAAAGTGTCCCGATGACCAAAACAGAAATGAAAAAAAAATCGCGTAGCCAGAATTCCACATTTTGCTATATATTCACGTTTAACGGTCTATAACTAAAAGAGGGAACGCATTCCTTACACTATATCACCACCATCACCAACATCAAATCTTGCATCAAACCTTGCACATTTATTCATACCCACTGGATGCACGACGTTGTTGCGACGTCAACAGCCCCCAATGGCGCTGATTCAACGTCACAACAACGTCGTGTGCCCAGTGGACAGTTTTGCAGTGTCCCCAGTTTTCATTCATACACATTTTATTGACCTTTCATGCCGCAGCGAATTTTGTTATTAAAAAACGGGCGATTTTTTAGCATAACTTCCGGTTTTGTGGCCCCAGGCGCAGAAGCGTGAAACAGGAAGTTGCCCATAGTATCCATAAAGTAGATGACCTCATTCAATCTGGCGGAGAGGTCACAAAAAACCAGGTCAAAAGGTCACAGTAAAACTGGCTGATCCCCTTTTGTTCTGATTACATGATTTCTCCTGATGCTGTACACAGCAGCGTGGGATAGAAAACACCTCCCAGTCAACAACAGATGTTTGCTCAATGTTGTTTTAATGTTGGGCGGACGTCGCAGACGTTGGACCAACATTAAAACAACATTGAGGCAAAACAACTAAAATTTATAAGCGATTCACAACTTAAAGTGAGTGAAAATCAGTCATATTTGACAAAATGGATGTCTACTATTTTCAAATTTTGGTGATTGATGTCACGGTTTATTTTCATCATGTCTAAAAGCTGATGGGCAATGTGCTAATAAAAAATGTTAAAAAACAATAATAACAAGACTACATAAGTCCAGGAGCTCCCGCGACGAATTAGAATTTGATTTAAGCAATTTTGTGTAGGGTTTTTAATGTTGTCCTAAGCTAGGTCAACAAGACGCAAGACAACTAGGTCTATCAAGCCCAGTCTAAGAGTAAGATAAGAACTAAACAGTCTGTCAGAGATTGCAAACACGGTTTACCAAATATCGGCCATGTGGAAGTGAATAATGGCCTAAAGGCGGCCATTTTGAATTTGATCAAGTCGAAATTTTCCAAGATGCATCCTCAGCTGAAATCTCACATTTCATTCTATAGTAATGGTCTAGCCATCTAGCACGGTTTACCAAAAAACGGCTATGTGAAAGTGAATAATGGCCGATAGGCGGCCATTTTGAATTTGATCTAGTCATTTTTTTTCAAGATGCATCCTCTCTTGTAATCTCACATTTTGTTTTATAGTAATAGTCCAGCTATCTAACACAGTTTACCAAATATCAGCAATGTGAAAGTAAATAGTGGCGATAGGCGGCCATTTTGAATTCGATTGAGTCGAAAGTTTTTGAAAGGCATCCTCTCTCGAAACGTCACATTTTGTTTTATAGTAATGGTCTAGCTATCTAGCACGGTTTACCTGATATCAGGCCTATCGAGGTAAATAATGCTGATTGTCGGCCATTTTGAATTCGTAAGTTAAAAATTTTCAGGGTGCATCCTCCCCCGAAAACTCACACTTTGTTTTATAGTAATCAGGTAATGGTCTAGCCATCTAGCACGGTTTACCAAATATCAGCCATGTGAAAATGAATAATGGCCGAAAAGGCGGCCATTTTAAAATTGATCAAGTCAAACTTTTTCAAGATGCATCCTCATCTGAAATCTCACATTTCGATTTATAGTAATGGTCCAGCCATCTAGCACGGTTGACCAAATATCGGCCATGTGAAAGTGAATAATGGCCGATAAGCGGCCATTTTGAATTTTATCGAGTCAAATTTTTTCAAGATGCATCCTCTCCTGAAATCACACATTTTGTTTTATAGTAATGGTCTAGCCATCTAGCACGGTTTACCAAATAACAGCCATGTGAAAGTGAATAATGGCCGATTGGCGGCCATTTTGAACTTGGACAAAATGATTTTTTTCAAAATGCATCCTCTCCTGAAACCTTACAATTTGTTTTATAGTAATGGTGTAGATATCTTGAGCAGTTTTCATGATATTCCACAATATAAGGCCTGTCGAGGTGAATAATGGCCGATAGGCGGCCATTTTGAATTTTATCAAATTGAAATTTTTCAAGATGCATCCTCTCCTGAAACCTTACAATTTATTTGTTATTAATGGTGTAGCTATCTTGAGCGGTGTTCATGATATTCCGCAATATCAGGCCTGTCGAGGTGAATAATGGCCGATAGGCGGCCATTTTTGATTTTATCAACTTGAAATTTTTCAAGATGCATCCTCTCCTGAAACCTCACAATTTGTTTTATAGTAATGGTGTAGCTATCTTGAGCGGTTTTCATGATATTCCGCAAAATCTTTCAGTCGGATTTACCGATGTTATAAATTAGGTCAAAGTGCTGGGTCAACTTCCAGGTCAAGGTCCAAAAACCTGAAAAGGCACAACTAGGGACCTTAGAGAACATGTATGTGCAATATGACTGTCATCGGCCCAGTACTTTTCGAGATCTGCTCCGGAAACGAAGTGCGCGTCAAAACGTCTAAATAGGTCATAGTTCTGAACCAGAAGTAGGTCAAAGTTCAAATACCCCAAAAGGCACAACTAGACCCCCTAGGGGTGTTGTGTGTAAAATTTGAAGACTATCGGACAAGTACTTTCAGAGATATGCTCCGGAAACGAATTGTTTACGGACGGCCCAACGGCCCAACGGCCCAACGCCGTCACATCATCATTTTCTCCTCTGCAACCTTGCGTATTGAATTCAGATTAAAAATATTTTAACCCGTCCATTAGCCACCTGGAAGTAACCCACATACCAAAAATTGTTATCCTAGCTTATTTTCTCACAAAGTTATAGGCAAAAGAAGAGGCCAAAAAAAAACGGAGGTAGAATCCATAGCTCCCTTCGCTCACCTACGGTGACGGCGGGAGCTAATAATAATTAACAGGTTAATATGAGCGCGTGTTGTATTAGTGTTTGAATTTGTTTTTTGGTTAGTATTGTGCCGAATAAAGTAATACCAGCGAGTAAGATATTTTTATTGAATTCCAATATAAATTATATTTGATAAAGAGTAAAAAAATTGACGATTTTCCTATATACAAAATTCTACCACTATAACCTACATGAGGGTTGTGGTGCATGTTTTCATTCATCACATCTCGCTAAAAGCACTCACTATCGCCAAACCAACAAATTATATGTTTGCATCGATAGAGGTGTTTGAACTAGTGCCGACGTGAAAACAAGGGTGTGCTGGGTTCAAATGGAGGTTTTCTGATGCAGAGTAGAAAGTATTGTCAATCTACCGACTGACACGAGGCGTTGGCCCAATGCTGGCTCGATGTTGGGCCATCGTCTGCGACGCTGGGCCAACATCGAAGTAGCATTGGGCCAACGCCTCGTGCATGTCGGCTCACTGATTACACATATTGATTACAATACGTGACCGCTCGTTTATACAGGTAATAGTTTCATTTTCTAAAAAAAAACATATGAGAATGACTGAATGAATGAATGCATGAATGAATGAACAAATAAATAAATGAATGAATGAATGAATGAATGGATGAAGGAATGAAGGATTATTGAATGAATAAATGAATGAATGGATGAATAAATGAATGAATGAATGAATGAATGAATGGATGAAGGAATGAAGGATTAATGAATGAATGAATGGATGAATAAATGAATGAATAAATGAACAAATGAATAATGAATGCATAAATGAATGAATGAATGAATGAATGAATGAATGCATGAATGAATGAATGAATGAATGAATGAATGAATGAATGAATGAATGAATGAATGAATGAATGGATAAATGAATAAATGAATGAATGAATATATAAATGAATAAATAAATGAATGAATGAATGAATGAATGAATGAATGAATGAATGAATGAATGAATGAATGAATGAATGAATGAATGAATGAATGAATGAAGTTTTATGCCACCTTGAAACCTGGATGCCATTATTAACTTCATTTACTTGAAAAAAAATGTCACCTGAACCCCAGTGAATCTACTATAACCCTACACGACTTTTTGACTACACACCCCTGTGTTTAGTACCCATTTAACGCGTTAGCCCAGCGTCGTAGACAAGTTGAGAAATATTTCGAACAAGACGTTTTAACACCCTCGTTAGATATTGCCCACTCAGTCGTCAAAAAAATGTTCCAAAAAATGATTTTAAACGTTTGAGAGGCTATTTCAATCATTATATGTAACTCATCATCGCTATCGATTTTTGGCTGCATCAGCAATTTTGATTTTAATGGATTCTTCTAAAAAAAAAAATAACAGACTATGATAAATACTTTAACGGTTTATCTCATTCACAAGCTTTCGAGGCGGCCATCTTGGAAATGAAGTGAAAGCCAAATCTATTTGCCGATACACCGGCGGCGGCGGCAGAAAATGACGAACCCGATAAGCATCCCGATAATTATAAAAAATGCATCTCACAAATTGAATTATTTGACTCGCTTAGCATTTACCAGGGAATATTTTAACTTTCTTAGTTATGTTGTATCTGGCTTGAGACATGTTTCTCTCCCATCAATGTTGAGACATCGTTTCAATGTTGTCCTTGGACAAGGCACTTTACCCTCAAATGCTTCACTTGAATCAGGTGTAAATGAGTACCTGGTATGACAGAGATGGCAATATGTACGATAATGCGTCGAAACAGCTGCAGGACTGTATGTTCTCCGTGGAGTAGAAATGTCACACGAATGAACATGTCCAGTGACCAGGGGGGGGGGGGGGGGGGAGGGGATTAAAGTCGGGTGATAGGTCTTCAGACTTGATATCAGACTAAAAACTTGCACCTTGTTTTTCCTTTTGTCTTCCCTTTTGTTTCAAACCATTCATACGTGGGCTCAGCAGGGAGGACGTAAGACACGTACAATTTGTGACATGATACAACATAATCAGCTCATCTCATCCACCCTACCACCTAGTGGTAGCAGCGGGAATCAATAATGAAGATTAAAGCCCACTGTGTTATTGTTCTGTCACCCCTGATGAAAAGTAAACTTCCGTTTGCGCTACCTCCCCGATTGGACGGGGGAAAACCTCTCCATATTTATAAAGTCTGCACACAATGTTATCTCTTGTCCATAACTTACTCCATCTGCAGAATTATTATTGAATGCACCCTTAAAACACACCACTACATATTTTCTTTGTCCGACCACTACATTCTAAGCCGGGAATGGAGAGTTATTATTGATCAAGTACAGACCGATTATCATGGTAGGTCTATGGTGCTATATTCAGTTAGGTTCTAGGTTCATGCCGTAGCTTAGGACACAATTTTAATAGGCCGACACAGAGTGAGTTTGTTGATTTCAGCGAGCTGTTGATTACGAGGGATCCTCATTATGGTTGGATGTTTTTTAAGTCAGTTGAAACTCTAGGAGCTCTACATTCTTAGCTGTGAAACAGGACGAGCCGAAAACTGAGGCTTTTTACGCAGCTAAGAATGTAGAGCTCCAAGGGCCTATACATAGTTCTACTGAACGCAACTTATGACACATTCTCAAACAGTTATTTTGTTGTACAGAAATTTTGACGCGTCTCTAAATGGAAGAAATACCACCTATTTGGGTCAGATAATTGGTATTGAATCCTACACCGTCGAGCTAAGACAATATGCAGCAACTGCAACTTTAAAAGAGAGCAGTTGCATTTTGTTTATGTACGAGAGAAAAATGATATAAGAATATTATAGTGGTTCCATGCATAACCGCAGTGTGTGATATGATTATGTATAATCTGATAATGTAGATCTGGTAATATTCGCGAGGTTTTAATTTTCGAGAATTTCGCGAGGAGGGCGAATTCGGGAATTCAAGAATCTCACGAAAATTATTATTATAATATAATAATATAATATTATAATATAATGATACGTGGGGGGGGGGGCATGATTTTTACAAAGGTTCTAAACCTCAGTACTTTTACCATGCAGCTCAGAACCTATATAAAGGTTCTAAACCTCAGTACTTTTACCATGCAGCTCAGAACATATATAAAGGTTCTAAACCTCAGTACTTTTACCATGCAGCTCAGAACCTATATAAAGGTTCTAAACCTCAGTACTTTTACCATGCAGCTCGGAGCCTATATAAAGGTTCTAAACCTCAGCACTTTTACCATGCAGCTCAAGATAACCTAAACAAAAGTTCTAAACCTCAGCACTTTTACCATGCAAATCAAGATACCCTATATAAAGGTTCTAAACCTCATTACTTTTACCATGCAACGCAAGAGAAACCTTACAAAGCTCATATTATGCTGCATGGTAAAGTACTGAACGTTTTTTATAAAAACTATATTTTAGTAGTTCTGTAGTTTTTACTAGAGGGCACGTTGGTCGCCGTACATCGTGATCTTCTCTCATGAAGTCGGTGGCATTACGGCGCCGGGTAATCACTGTAAGTAATGGACAAATCAGACACCAGGACGGCTAAATCAGCCTAAGTAATGAGGCCATCCTCATATAGGGATTGATGCACGCTCTCACTGAGGCTCTATGTCAAGTCAGCTCTGCCGGGTGAAGCCAAAAGGCAGTATCTGTTCACTTTACAAGTGAGCAGATACTGCCTTTTGGCTTTGTCTCATACAATAGAGGAGAGGATAAACTTTAGTTATTAGTGAGTGAATTTTGCTTTAAGTCGGAATCTACTATCAATGTTATTTTATTAACCCCTATCCTGCTAAGTTGATTTTTTCCAATTTTCGCCTACTTGAAGTTGTGTCTCGCTACCGCGATCCACAACTTCAAGTGGGTGTAAATTACTTATATTTGTTTAAATTGAAAAAAAAAACATTTCCATTTTATGTGTATGTTCTCGTAAGTAATATTCATGGAACTTTAGGAGGAAAAACACATCCAATTACGAGGTTTTCCCAAGCAAGACGAATCATGGTTCAATGTTGGTCTACCATCTACTATGCTGGCTCAATTTCTACTGTTAAATTATGGTGCAGATAATACTAGCAAAAATGACCGCAGTCTTGCAATTTAATGTTTCATGATCTCAATAGGAACAATAGACCGCTTGCACGAGTTTGCGCGTGAACAGTTTGTCTGATTAAAACAGTTCAGCGTTGCTCACTGTGTGGCGTGATGTCATTGAAAAGTGTGTAACAGTTGTCCGATTAAAACAGTTCAGCGTTGCTCACTGTGCGGCGTGTTGTGATTGAAAAGGGTGTATTGGCAGAGTAAAACATCGTTAACTAACCTAACCTTTCAGCGCAGGGACAGACTTTATAGGTCAGAATCTGACAGTCGGAAATTGAAAAAACCCTTTGGTCTCTTGATTTATACAAAACTACTACAGCGTGATAAGAGTCAAGCCATTTTCCAACTAGGCCTACGACGTCCAACGGGATTCGTCTACGATGTGAGCCACAGTTTGATTTATTTGACCGCTTATTGCCGGTCCACACGCCGGTCAGCTTGTAAAGAACACGGCCATTTGACCTGTGCTGCTGTTGAAGGTCAGTTGATTGATATGTGTGATGATTATCTGTCACATTACGTCGCTGGCACGCGACACGTGAATTACAGGCGCGGAGCCATCATATGTTACCGTTATCCTGCAAACTATAGACATTTAGACAACGCTGGAGTAATGTTGGGACATCGTCGCAAACGGTGGCCCAACAATAAACCAACATTGGGCCGATGGCACGAGCCACACAGATAATGTTGCTTTAATGTTGGGCCATCGGCGCAGTATTTACTGGACAGAAAAAAACAGGTGTCTTCCCAGTGCTGTTTTAATGTTGGCCCAGCGTTGTATTGGGTCACCGTCTCATATTTGTTAGCATTACATCTCTACCCACCCCAGAATAATAGAATCAAGGATACTACAATGTATCCCAGCAAATACGAGACATTGTCAAAATGTTGATTCAATGTTGGCCACCCAACATTGGGTCAACGTCTCGTGTTTGCTGGGGTATCCTTGAAAGAACCAACAGTAATTTGACAACACTGTAATATTAACCATATACCTATGTATGATTTCTACAATTAATCCTATTTTATATTTTGTACTATTTGCTATGTCCAGGAGAGCAACCAGTGACATATGCTGTTTGTAATCCATTTGCAAATGTAGCCGGGGGACTGGACTGATTACTGCTCTGGCCATTGAGTTGACTTTTTGGCGCGATTGGCATCATGACATCAGGGGCCTTATGCACCACGTGGTGCATAAGGCCCCAAGGGTCGGTGGTTCGATCCCCCGGCTGGCAGTTTCAACACTGTTACATAAAATAAATATGCTTAGACAATACTGTAAATGTATTCTGTTTTTTTACGAAAGTGGAATTGCATTAAAATTAAAAAAACATACTCCACTCTACCGGTTCGCTTAACCCTTTCAGTGCTGGGGTCGATGTATACGTCAGAATCTGGCGTCTACAATTCTGACGTATAAAGTCGATCCCTGCACTGAAAGAGTTGAAATAATTTTAATGGTCGTATACAAATGGCATAGGTATTCAAATGAAGCGGAAAGAGCTGACTAAGACATTTATGATGACTTCAAATTGAGAACCTTTGGTTTCCATGGTTTATACAAAAATATTTCAGCGCTAAGGGTCAAGTCTGCAGGAAGCAGATACTATTGTTTGACGCGCAAAGGCAAACAGCGGTAACTTCCTATGCTTAAAAGAAGCAGATACTGCTGTTTGTCTTTACTCGAGTACTATATACATATAAACAGCGGTTCTGTTTCAGCCATCAAAGTGTGAGGTCCGCGGACACGCGCGCCACACCTTGTATAATTGGTATAACACGGGATGTGTGACCTTCAAACATGACAAAGTCACGCGGAGAGCAAAGGTGGATCGTTAACGGTGAGGGCGATAATACCGCGATAAATGATGGCGAGCGATAATAGCACAACAATCGATATTGGACATGAAACAGCCATGCAGGGTACTCACCTGAATCATGAATTTAGTACAGATTCTTCTTGTTTCAACTCAGGTAGATAATATACAGTTTAACATTTTTCCGCTAAGTTATCTTAATTAATTCTCACCCACTTGAAGTTGTGTCTCGCTACCGCGACCCACAACTTTAAGTGGGTGAAAATTACTCATGTTTGTTTAATTTGGGACAAAACATTTGCAAATAGTGACGTTTGAATATCATTTGGTCCCAGATAACAGTGATTTAACAGGCTAATAAAACAAATTTAAAATCGACTATAATCGTGCTTCTTATCGATAAAACGTCTCCTTAGATATGAAAGGGTGTATCTGCCACTTTGTAAAGTGGCAGATACACCCTTTCATATCTAAGGAGACGAAAAGGGTTAATCTGCACGTGCCACGTCTTAACGCTCAGATACCGGACAAGACAAAAAAAAACAATTAAAATTAAAGATTTCTGATTTTCCACTGGGTATAATTATTCCTAAACATTTGAAATTCCACGAATGCAGAACGGGATCTCCACCACCAATATTTATTGTGACATCGCAGCCAGAGCTGAGCTGACCTGATGCCAAAACAATTCATGTATGATAAAAGCCCTATTGTGAACTATTAAAGACATAATCATAGACTTTATATCATAAAGACAGCATATAGTGTGCAATTCGTATAGTCGGGTGTAGATAATCGGGTGTAGATAGCCGGGTGTACATAGTCGGGTGTACACAGTCGGGTGTACACAGTCGGTGTACATAGCCGGGTGTACATAGTCGGGTGTACATAGTCGGGTGTAGATAATCCGGTGTAGATAGCCGGGTGTACATAGGCGGGTGTACATAGTCGGGTGTACATAGTCTGAGGTACATAGTCGGGTGTAGGCCTACATAGTCGGGTGTACATAGTCGGGTGTACATAGTCGGGTGTACTCCTGATACTCTGCATGTCTATTTGTCTTGTCATTAAATACCAAACAAAATGATTCTGGTACGATTTACAATTAAGATTTGTGAAAACAATAGTCCTAACTACTATAATATGTTGGAAGAGACAGTACCGCGAGGAAGGCACTAGTTGACAAAACATTTCTTTTTATTGAGATCTAATCAAATAGTCTTGAGAACTGCATGGGATTGGTTCTATCTGTTTTTTTATTAGATACAAAACATTTTATCATCTAGTACCATTGTCTAGTCACTGAGCTGAGCTTGTGCGGCGAGGTAGGAACTAGTTGACAAAACAATTGGGAACTAATCAAAAAGAACACAAATACCCAGCCAATAAAGTGATCAAAACAGGAAGAGACCTTCTCTGACCCCGGGGCCAATCACATGAGGTGTAATTGTAGTCTGCAGGGGTAATTTCCGGACAGCAATGCGCATGCGTGTTAGCCACATCCGCCTGGTTGCAAGAAAAAACAGAGAAAAAATCATCCTGATAAGAAACGTCCCGACACTGGCAGTATAAACACGATTTCTGTGGAAATAATGCCTGTCGTCCGCAAATCTTCTACGTGACGACAATGTGCAGAATAGAGCCAATGACGTGATACACTTCACTCAACTCTTTTATATAATTTAAGTCTAGGATAGTTCAGGTAAGTAAGGAAGTACATTTGTTGCTCAACTTCACTTTTCGACAGGGAATTTTTTTATGTGATTTGTAGATGAACAAGTTTGAATCCCCATAGAGAAAAAGCGTTTTCCGTGTAAATGCATCTTGCAACCCTGTAGAAATAACTGTGAGAGGTGGTGCCACCGGGACCACACCATATATACACCCCTACCTGGTGAACATTGTCTGGAAGCAGGATATCGAAAATATAGCATAATTTAAGATCTGCCCCACCCCGAAAGAGTAAAAGTAATCACCTTGATAATATCCTTGTGTACACGTTTGAATGAAATCTACTCAAGAATTTAGGGAGAAATAGCGGTTTTCCCGAATTGTGAATGGTCAGACAGACGGCACCCGCGCGGGGATCGACTTTAGTCGTCAGAATCTGACGTCTGTAGATTCTGACGACTGAAGTCTACCCCGCACTGTAAAAGTAAAAATATTTATAATGGTCGTATACCCATATCGTTAAGAGCTAACGAAGACATTTATGATGATTTAAATTAGAAAAAAACCTTTGGTCTCCATGGTTTTTACAAAAATAATTCAGCGCTGTAAATGTTAAAGGTTGAATTAACATTACCTTCTTCTGGACAGCAATTCCACCTGATTAACTTGTGACTTTCTCGTCTCGGACGGAGGTTTTATAGCAGATTGTCACACTTGGCTATATTTTGCACTAACTAGCTGTCAGCTCTCATATGAGAATTCAGTTTAATATGTTATAATGTGACAATGCTAGTGAGTGATACAACAGCTATATTGTACTAAGGAATTTCTCATTCTGACAAGAGGCCAGCCGGCCACAATGATCCCCGCCTGCGTCATTTTCAGCGAGCATTTTTCCCTGAAATCTGCCATTTCGTTTTTATTTACAGTAATGGTCTAGCTATCTAACACAATCTGCCATGTATATAACAGATATTAAAGTCAATGATGGCCGCAAGTTTTAAATTGGATCAAGTTGAAATTATTCAGGGATATGCTACACAATTACTATAAAAACACAATACTTCCTCCTTGAAACGGAGTATTTAGTTTTATAGTAATGGTGTAGCTATACATAGCACGGTTTGCCAGATATCAAATATAAAGTTGTTTAGGCCGAGAAATGTAAGCCAAAGGCTATAAACAACAAAAGGCACAAATACACCACATAGGGATAGAGATGTGTGTGTGTGTCTAATATGAAAGAAATCCACCAATGTGTTTCCGAGATCTGTTCCGGAAAAGAAAATGAACAGAAGTGAACAGACGACCGGACGGACATCCGGGGTGATGCCATAACCCCCTCCCGCCCCCAACCCGGGAGGGGGGAAGATGAAGTGATAAAGGAATGTTCAAAAATATTGTGGATTCTAGTTCATCTCGATATTGGCAAAATTTGACCACGTTAATTAAGAACAACATATACCTAGCTGAAATTTAGAACAGTGATATTATTTAATCATTTTTAAATAATTTATTATTGATAATTAGTATAGTACCAACTGGTTTTATCATCACTATCTTGAACATAACAGTTGATAGCAGTGTTTGACCATGTGAAAATAAGTTGAATAAAGTGTTTGCAATCAATCTAAAACAGATTTGACAGATACAAGCTGGATTCCGATCGGTTATCCTACAGTTACATCAGCAGCATTGCAGTGATATAAATAATACTCTTCACTTGATTGATTGCTAAAAAAACGTCACTAAAAACAGAAATCATTGACACATTTTCTATGGAGTGTGTTATTTGTTTTCTACTATTCCGGGAACTAATGAACCAATGAATCACCGACTCACTTGACTCCCCGTGGGGGGGGGGGGGGGAGGTGTCCAGTGGGGGGTAAGTGGATATTGTTTTACGTCGCTTTTATGCACATCATGACAATATCGCGACAGAAGCTCCGACTCCAGCAAACACAAAACATTTGTGTAACATTAATACAACGTCGGCCCAACGTCTTCGACGTTGGCCCAACATTGTACAAATGTTATACAAATGTTTTGTGGTTGCTGGGACTAATTCTCAGTGGTACATATTCACGTGTGCTCCCAGCAACTGTTGATCCAATGCTGCTTCAATGTTGTCTGCAACGCTAGCCCACCATCGGTTCAACGTATTGTGTTTGCCGGGACGCTGAACAAACGCTGCCTCAATGCTGGGCCAGCGTCGAGTATTTTGAGCCATTATTGAGACAACGTCGGCCAAGCATAGCGTGTTTGTGCCTGTTGGAAACGTGCAATTATGGACGCCAACACAACACCTAATAAAAACTCTGAAATGTCCAAATATATTAAGCAACAGTTCGGTAGCCTGGTGCGTTTTTACCTTGGTGAAATCATCGTCCCAGGGCCGATGGGGTTAGACTCATTTTCTTATGGGGGCGGATTAATAAATGTTACTAAAATCAATTGAAAAGTTTGTGCCAAATGATCAGTCAATCAATTCTGGAGATTTTAAATTTTCATAATTATAAATATTTTTTTTCACCTGAAGCGTGAAATTGCGTTAGCAATTTCCAGCTTCAAGTGAAAAAAAATATCTTAATAGTGGATATAAAGTTCAAAAAATTCAATTTTGAAGAAGGCTATGGGGACACAAAGGTTAATAAGCAGAGTGATGGAGCACCAGGAATGTTAAGAAGATTCCACAACTGATTGGGAGCGCTAACCCTTTGGACGCCAATCTCGCCTATAATAGTTATAAGCGTTATAAACCTCATTTTCTAAAAATAAATTCCCTCACTAAAATATTTGTATTTGACATTTACTACAGTAGCTCCTCAACTTGAGGCACTACCCTGGTAAATGTAGATTGTCAACCCCCATATATTAGCTGAGAAAAATTACAAATCATTGATCAACACATCAAGCGAACCCCCATTTTTTTCAATATTTTTGATTCGCCCCTGAGACTGTAAAAGGGGAGGGGGGGATTTTTCAAAATTGCTTTTTTAGGTACATGTTTCGAAAAATCTTGATCACATTTGAATTCATTGGGTTTTAATTTTAGTTCGGGATTTTGTCAAGTTGCAAAAAAATCAAAAATCCGAGAAAAACTCGGAAATGGGTGGGCCAATACATTTTTTGACGGATTTTTGGATTTTTTAAACTTGACAAGACCCCTTAGTATATAAGCCTCTAATCATTAACAATAAAATGTATATGACTTCATAAGACAATTAACGATGCGAGCTGAATGAAAGCCTACCTTTTTCTATAGCCTGGGGCCGTCTAATAATCTTAAAAGATAACATTCATACTATCTTGACTTTCTCTCATTTCCATTCGAAAAGTTAGGACGCTCCTTACTTTCTTAATTGAAATTAAAGATTAGAAAACTTAAACTTTAAGAATCCTCTAGGACTGGCCCCGGATCACAAATAATTCAATTTATCAGGAAACAATCAACTAAATGTCAGCAAAGACGAAGCGTGAATGTCACAGCAAAACGACATTATAAAACAGAGAGATATATTACCGCGATTATCGTATATTTTATTAAAAGTGATATATGCGCAATATAAAAAAGAATTCGAGATTAAAAAGAAATGAAAGAGATATAAATTAGTGGATAACGTTAATGAAAGCCGGCTGTTTTGCTTAATATCCTGGCATGAAAAAACAATAAAAGCACTCGCTGATAATGAAGATAAGATGCACAGTGCTGAAGTAATTAACCTTCTGGGTACCAAGTCAGACAAATACAGAGGTTTTACGACCCAAGCAAGTACGCAGATTAACCTTTAAAGCGCGATATTATCCAATTAAAATTTTCACCCACTTGAAGTTGTGTCTCGCTACCGCGACCCACAACCTCAAGTGGGTTTAAATTAATGATATTTGTATAATTTGATTGAAAATTAAGCAAATTTTGCAAATTTACCGCACATTTCTCTTACGCATTTATTTTTTAGAAGAATTAACAGAAAGACTAGCAACGGCTGTAGACGAGACTATCACTTTAAAGGTTAAACTCCTAAACCCTCACAGCGCTGGATTAATTTTGTAAAATCATGGAGACTAAAGGGTTCATTTCAATTTGAAATCCTCATAAATGTCTTAGCTAGCTCTTTCCGATTCATTTGAATACCTATGTTATGGGTCTACGGCCAATAGAAAAAAAATAATCTTTCAGTGCGAGGATCGACTTTAGACGTCAGAATCTGACGTCTACCGACGTCAGATTCTGACGACTAAAATCGATCCCCGCACTATAAGGGATACAGGTTGAAGTCCTTAAACCATAAAATATATATTATAAAAAATCACCCACTCTTTTGTGAAGCTTCACCAATTCAAGATGCTGCAGCAATTCGGGAATTGCTGCAGCTTGCTGCAGCTTCGCGAAGTGAATGAAAATGAGATAAATTACGTGTCCAGGAGAAACGATACGTTCACCCAATGCTGGTTCAATGTTGGCCCAGAGTCGTAGACGGTAGGCCGGCATTGAATCAGAATTGGGTCAATTTCTCTGTTTTCTGGGTGGGTGGTAAGATGGTTGAAGTGCCGAAGCAACCTCTTACCTCACGTTAGTTATAAATTAAGGTAAGTGGACAGGCCTGCCCAATAATCAGAGATCATGGTCATGACAGCTGCTGATGCAGATACTGATGCTGTTGTTGCTGCAGCTGATGCTGCTGCTGCTACTGCTGGTGGTACTGCTGTTAAAGTAGTTGTTGATGCGGCTGCTGCCGCATCTGCTGATGCTGCTGCTACTGTTGTTGATGATGTTGCCGCTGCTGTAGTTGCTGATGCTGCTACTGTAGTTGTTGATGATGATGCTGTTACTGTAGTTGTTGTTGATGCTGCTGCTATTACTGTAGTAGTTGTTGATGATGCTGCTGTTACTGTAGTAGTTGTTGATGCTGTTGCTGCTGCTGCTGTGTCAGCTGTTGCTGTTGTACCTGTTGTTGTTGTTGTCAGTCTGTCAATTATGTCTTTGTTGTTTTTGTTGTTGTTGTCAATCGGTCAGACATGTGTCTGTTGTTGTTGCTGTTGTTGTCTGTATGCCAGACATGTGTCTGTTGTTGATGCTGTTGTTGTTGTCAGTCTGTCAAGCATGTGTCAGCTGTTGTTGCTGTTGCTGTGTCAGTTGTTGTTGTTGTCAGTCTGT
Organism: Flabesymbios commensalis; assembly: GCA_964017125.1. Lineage (NCBI taxonomy): Eukaryota > Metazoa > Annelida > Polychaeta > Terebellida > Flabelligeridae > Flabesymbios > Flabesymbios commensalis. The sequence goes on from OZ024907.1 coordinate 96,804,820, forward strand.
CAGTTACGTGTCAGCTGTCGCTGTGTCAGTCTGTCAGTTACGTGTCAGCTGTTGTTGTGTCAGTCTGTCAGTTACGTGTCAGCTGTCGCTGTGTCAGTCTGTCAGTTACGTGTCAGCTGTCGCTGTGTCAGTCTGTCAGTTACGTGTCAGCTGTTGTTGTGTCAGTCTGTCAGTTACGTGTCAGCTGTTGCTGTGTCAGTCTGTCAGTTACGTGTCAGCTGTTGCTATGTCAGTCTGTCAGTTACGTGTCAGCTGTTGCTGTGTCAGTCTGTCAGTTACGTGTCAGCTGTCGCTGTGTCAGTCTGTCAGTTATGTGTCAGTTGTTGCTGTGTCAGTCTGTCAGTTACGTGTCAGCTGTTGCTGTGTCAGTCTGTCAGTTACGTGTCAGCTGTTGTTGTGTCAGTCTGTCAGTTACGTGTCAGCTGTTGCTGTGTCGGTCTGTCAGTTACGTGTCAGCTGTTGCTGTGTCAGTCTGTCAGTTACGTGTCAGCTGTTGCTATGTCAGTCTGTCAGTTACGTGTCAGCTGCTGTTGCTGTGTCAGTCTGTCAGTTACGTGTCAGCTGTCGCTGTGTCAGTCTGTCAGTTACGTGTCAGCTGTTGCTGTGTCAGTCTGTCAGTTACGTGTCAGCTGTTGCTATGTCAGTCTGTCAGTTACGTGTCAGCTGTTGCTGTGTCAGTCTGTCAGTTACGTGTCAGCTGTTGCTGTGTCAGTCTGTCAGTTACGTGTCAGCTGTCGCTGTGTCAGTCTGTCAGTTACGTGTCAGCTGTTGCTATGTCAGTCTGTCAGTTACGTGTCAGCTGTTGCTATGTCAGTCTGTCAGTTACGTGTCAGCTGTTGCTGTGTCAGTCTGTCAGTTACGTGTCAGCTGTTGCTATGTCAGTCTGTCAGTTACGTGTCAGCTGTTGCTGTGTCAGTCTGTCAGTTACGTGTCAGCTGTTGCTGTGTCAGTCTGTCAGTTACGTGTCAGCTGTCGCTGTGTCAGTCTGTCAGTTACGTGTCAGCTGTTGCTATGTCAGTCTGTCAGTTACGTGTCAGCTGTTGCTATGTCAGTCTGTCAGTTACGTGTCAGCTGTTGCTGTGTCAGTCTGTCAGTTACGTGTCAGCTGTTGCTGTGTCAGTCTGTCAGTTACGTGTCAGCTGTTGCTGTGTCAGTCTGTCAGTTACGTGTCAGCTGTTGTTGTGTCAGTCTGTCAGTTACGTGTCAGCTGTTGCTGTGTCAGTCTGTCAGGCATGTGTCAGCTGTTGCTGTGTCAGTCTGTCAGTTACGTGTCAGCTGTTGCTGTGTCAGTCTGTCAGTTACGTGTCAGCTGTTGCTACGTCAGTCTGTCAGGCATGTGTCAGCTGTTGCTGTGTCAGTCTGTCAGTTACGTGTCAGCTGTTGCTGTGTCAGTCTGTCAGTTACGTGTCAGCTGTTGTTGTGTCAGTCTGTCAGTTACGTGTCAGCTGTTGCTGTGTCAGTCTGTCAGTTACGTGTCAGCTGTTGCTGTGTCAGTCTGTCAGTTACGTGTCAGCTGTTGCTGTGTCGGTCTGTCAGTTACGTGTCAGCTGCTGTTGCTATGTCAGTCTGTCAGTTACGTGTCAGCTGTTGCTGTGTCAGTCTGTCAGTTACGTGTCAGCTGTTGTTGTGTCAGTCTGTCAGTTACGTGTCAGCTGCTGTTGCTATGTCAGTCTGTCAGTTACGTGTCAGCTGTTGCTGTGTCAGTCTGTCAGTTACGTGTCAGCTGTCGCTGTGTCAGTCTGTCAGTTACGTGTCAGCTGTTGCTGTGTCAGTCTGTCAGTTACGTGTCAGCTGTTGCTATGTCAGTCTGTCAGTTACGTGTCAGCTGTTGCTGTGTCAGTCTGTCAGGCATGTGTCAGCTGTTGTTGTCAGGTGTGATTTGTGATATTGTCTGAGGAGACGGCTTATAATTATTATCTTCTTTCACTCACAATCTCATCTCTCTGTGTAATTTATAAAACCAGACAAAACGTTGATGGATTCTCTGTACCTTTTGTAATTCTCAAACAATACACAAATATTCACCCAATGTTGTCTTAATGTTGGGCCAGCGTCGCGGACACTATTGGTCAACGTCTGACATTTCTGAGATTTTGTATACCCACAAATATGCTGCCGCAATTGACGCTGGTTCTCTAGCTCAAACACAGCACGATTTACGCATATGCCTCCATTGCAACGGCATAGTAGATACATACCACTAATATCTATCTTGTCCATTATTTAAACTGTTAAAGATCAGCGTAAAAAATATTTAAATGACAAATTCTGCAAACGATCTTTGCCTTTCCAGCGGGAAAAATTGTTAAAGTAAAACAATTATAACGATGTGTATGCCTATTACTATAAGTGAAATTGATCATTTCAAAAATTGTAAGAAACATAATTACATAATAAAGAAAATATAAATAAAACTTAATTATCGATAATTATAAAAGTAGAATGTCAGGTATTTGTAAAAATTATAATATGTATTGTATTTTGTCACAGAGGTTTTCACTGTGATACGTATATAGATATCAACCCATATCTACTCTAGCTTTAAAATACACCCGTGACGTCAGTCTATTGTTAAAACAGTAGATTCGAATCTACGATCCACTGTTAATTTTCATACTGGCCCAGGCGGACACAATGATTATTCTGCAGGTTTTACCATGACACTACATAATGTTTCTTTATTAACCACACTGACTATTTTATATATCAATTCTTGGAGCACACGTAGGCCTACCTATTTTGATTTTGTGTATTTTAAGTCGAAGGAAGAACTCAATTACGATAGATTCGTAAATCTGAATATACTCGGCGCTGGGCGCCTCGTACATTCAGATCACGAATCTATCGACTTTCGTTTTTTCTCCTTGACATAGTTTGAGCTGCAGTGTACGACACTTATGTCATGTGTGCCTTCATAGTGTGTGTGTCTTACGTCTACCCTCAGCTCGAGAGGTATTTCATGATAAAACTGACCCCGATGGCTTATTCGGTTCGGCTGTAACTCAAAACCTATATGCAACAAGTTCCAGTCACGACCGGTCCATAGTGCTCAAAACTCAAGGTCCTGGAGTTTGTTTTGCTGCCTATGGCAGGTCTATATAGGGCCTACTGTACACTGTAAATAAACCTTGGAAATAGTCGATAAGAGTATGGGATAGTCCCGACTCAGGCTTTCCTTCCGACGCGATTGCCACAATGTGCCAAAATTGACGTAGAGCGATATTTATTTATTTAAAAAATGAAAGGCATCCCAAGCACTCAGCCCTTTGTTAGATGTCGACATCAATGTGTTTGCTAATGGCTACTCAGATCATTATTCTAAGAGGCAGACACTGTCGAGACTGACTTAACACTTGTGATGCTGGAACCGTATATAGACGGTTTAAAGCATCAATCGAAATATCACTAAATTCGGATAAAAAAGTTTCGGTGGATGCTTAGTTAAGCAAATAATTCAATATTGAAGTTGTCTATTTTACATACATAGAAATATTTTTTGTCATTTGAAGCTGAAAATTGCGTTACCAATTCCAGCTTCAAATGGATGAAAATAGAAAGGAGCAATTCAGCAGGACAAGGGTTAGCATGATTTATTATATCACCCCATCGAATGGTACACACGGAGTATACTAGTATAGGCCTACTAACACCAGACGTCCAATCAATGTTGTCCTAACGCTGGGCCAGCGTGGTACAAGGAATCTCCTGTATGTTAGGATACTTTTACTTTAGTCTTTAATCAACCAGATAGGTTGTTAATACGTTACGTCCATTGCATTAACCCTATAACAACTAATATACCTACACAAAACGTATACTAACCCTAAAGCGTTAAATTAATAATCTAAATTTTCACCCGCTTTAAGTTGTGTCTCGCTACCGCGATCCACAACTTCAAGAGGGTGAAAATAACTCATGTGTTTAATTTTAGACCAAACATTTTCACATCTCCATTGTAAAACACACATTTCGTTCACAATATGATCGGCTAATCAACCAGATTAAAAACGACTAGAGTCGCGCATTTTTAATAGTAATCGTTCCAGATCTACAAGAGATGTAAATTTCCCGGAAAATTTCGAATTCAACGAGTACAAAACGTCAATAGTTATTTGTACAAAACAGTATCAGTGACGTCACTAGTTGTTTTGACATCAGATCAGCTCAGCTCTGGCTACGACGCTGATGTCAGAACAACTAGTGACGTAACAAATACCGCCTTTCTGACATCAGCTGAGCTCAGCTGATGTCAAGACCATTATTGTACAATATTAAACACAATTTGCGTTAGGTCAACATCAATGACGTTCGATACAACGTTGTGCGGCGATATGTAAAAAATGACCAAACACAAACCATGACGACTACATAGGTAAAGGGTTGGACGAGGACGAATCCTGGAGGCACTATATTAATAGCAGGCGACGAAAAACGAGCATTGCAGAGAGATGGGGCGAGTTGGGACAGGATCAAATGAAGCAGGGATCCCTGCCAAGGAATCATTGAATCCCGTAAAGGCGGCAGATTGCCATGGCAATCAATTACTTACGCCGCCCTGCACAGATATACAGCAGTATGCCAGTACTCAATGGCAGAAGAGAATCCTGCCCTGCTTACTTTACAAGTCAGCAGTTACTGCTGTCTGCCTTTGAGCTGCAGGATTCTCTTCTGCCATCGAGTACTGGCATACTGACCGCCGTGCGAAGACAAACAGCAGTAACTGCTTACTTTTCAAGTAAGCAGTTACTGCTGTTTGTCTGTACACAGAACAATCATGAAGAAGCAAACAGCAGTAACTGTTTTCTTGTAATCTAAGCAGTTACCGCTTTTGCATTGTACAGTGGGCCTACGTAGGCAAGCTGTAGTTTTTCTTTACTCTTCAAGTAAAAAGGTAAAGCTAATAGTCTGATAAGGGACTGCGAGCCTCTGCAGTCAATTTTACATTTTTTTCCCTGGTCAAGGGACCTGTTGATTCGTGTGCCATTTCAACTCCCCGTTTGCTGGGTATGAGCAATGGCTGTAATAGTTTAAACTTCATTTATTTTTCAAGGATTACAAACAGCACTTAGTGCCACGAGTTGTTCTCCTTCACAACAATACACAAATAATAATAAAGATATAACAATGGTAATCATAATAGTAATAATAATAATATAAGAGGTAAAATGATAGTTAGAACATGAAGATGAAATGATGAAACAAATTAAACATGAGATGGTGGTGTCACTGTGGAAAAACAAACTGCATAAATAAAAATAATAAAATTAACCAAATCTACCTGATGCTAGTAAAAATTCCTGAATCAATTTCAATATAGTGAGGTTTTCGGACAATTGAGGAGTGAATAAATCGTCAGGTAAAATTTGACGTAATGACTGAATCAGTGTCTGACGAGGGACAGCATAGGCTGGGCAATGGAGCAATAAGTGTGCAGCATCCTCTCTTCTTGCTCCACACGTGTCACACGACATGTTATCAACAAAGTTATATTGAAAACGCTGAAAATTTAAGGCGCTCAGCCCAAGTCTTATACGTGTGTGATTAGCCGCTGCATTGCCGATAAAACGAGAGTATAAATGAGAAAAAAAGGGGTAGCTCGTAAATGTTGTTTATTGAGATTCAGCTTAAAATGTTCAATACTAGAGCTACTGCGTAATGCAGGGTTCATGGCGCTCCACAATCGCATTGTGGAAAATAGAAACAAATTTCTCACACAACTCAAGCGGCAACGCATAATTGGCATAGAACCGTCTCCTGTTCTACGCTAATTATACCCAGTGTCTCGTTGTATCGGCACAAAAGCAGTCAGATAAGGTGGGGTGAGACCTCGTGACATTTCAAACAAAGTACATAGCTTGTGGTTGTCTCGCCGCTCTTTGAGCGGCAACCACCCCAGCTCAGCTAACAATAGGTCGGTACGTGTGTGTTTATACGCACCAGTACACACTAGGGCGGCTTACCGTTGAACCTGTTCAAAGGCGGCTGATTCTCTGACAGTACAGTTATCGTATATTATGTCACAGTATTTTAAAATTGGCAAAATCATAGTTTTATATAAAAAAGAAAGGCCTGATCTTAGTAACCTGTGTTTTACAAAATTCAAAATATGAATTGCTCTACTTGCTTTATTGATAACAGTAAAAATATGTGCTCTCCAACTGAGATTGCTAGTTATTGTTAGTGCAAGATGCAATTTAATGCTGAAACTCCGTGGCATTTCGCGCAGCTCCGCTATCCTCAGGTCGGATAGTCCCAAGAGTAACAATAGGAAGGATAACTCCCTCTGGGTAACTCCATTCATCCCACGTGAGAGACCTAATGTCAAACACGCTATTGTCGGTTATTTAAGGCTACCACAGCCTACACCAGCGCCAGCACTGATGCGAGAGCTGCATTAGCACCACAGTTTAGTGGAGAAACCAGGGTACGCCACTGGCAATCCGCCCGAAAATTATGGCCAGATACGAGGAGGCTGCAGCTTACCTTGGATGATTGCTGTAGACTAGTACTTCCGTACCATGCCGTACAGCATGCAACTGACGGAGCAAATCCCTAATGACCCTCCCCGGATGGGGGCAAAAAGTACTACTACTAGCAGTCATCCCAGTACCCCTATAGATTGGTCAAAAGCTAAATAAAATAAAATAGTGTAACCATCGTCTCACTTGCAGACTATCTCATCGATCGCCCACACCTGCACATGATGGTCATAATATTATATGAATAACCTTATCCAGTGTAATCAAGCCAGCATGTTGTCGTTATTGAAAATGTCATTGTTTCAGTTTTACCGGACAGCACCCTTCATCGACTACTGATGTTTCCTTGTCAGTTCAGCTCAAAGACAAACAGCAGTAACTGTTTACTTGAAAAGTGAGCAGTTACCGCTGTTTGTCTTTGAGCTGCCGGATTCTCTTCTGCCATCGAGTACTGGCATACTGAACGCCGAGCAAAGACAAACAGCAGTAACTGCCCACTTTCCAAGTAAGCAATTACTGCTGTTTTCCTTTGAGCTACCACAAGATATTTTATGAATGTAAGTCACATTTTATTTAGTTTTCAATTTTATTGAAAGCGTATATCTATACGGGTCTAGCAGTACAGCAGCGCGGAGATCGACTTTAGTCGTCAGAATCTGCCGTCTGTAGACGTCAGATTCTGACGTCTCAAGTCGATCCCCGTGCTGCAAGAGTAAAAATATTTCTAATGGTCGCAGACCCATAACATAGGTATTCAAAAGACTCAGAAAGAGCTAACTAAGACAGTTATAATGATTTCAAGTTGATAAAAACCCTTTGGCCTCCAAGGTTTTCATTAAAATATTCACTGTGTCTTCTATTAAGTTTATTATATGTTTCTACGTTTAAAGCCAGTCAGATTCTGACGTCTGACGTCTATATACGTCAGATTCTGACGTCTATAGACGTCAGATTCTGACGTATAAAGACGGTCTCCGGCAGATTCTGACGTATAAAGACGGTCCCCGTGCTGAAATGGTCAATGACTATTGGATTCCATTCAATCACACTTGGAATGATGTTTTCTCTCAATACTATTACATGACGTATGGCGGACATGATTTGTCTACTTAACACAAATCCAGGAGACCAGCGAGAGATGACACGCATGTAAACAAGTCCGATTTGACAGACTTTCATGTTCACTCTGGAAAAGAACAGCCTCTCAGACTGTGAAATATTACACCACTTAGACGCCACCTGGTGGGCAGTAACACACTCTTACGCGCCACCTGGTTGCCCGGCCATGAACTAGTCGTTAGGCGGGTGCAATCTTTTGGGGATAGTTGTAAATCTCTCTGAGAAGGCGGCAATCTGGGAAAAGATGAGAGAACCTAATAATAGAAGCTCAAAACCAAAAAGATTCCTCTCTAATAAAATAGGGACCCGAGTGGCCAAGCTCACCAATTCCGTCTGTGAACATCCATGGACGAACTCTTTATTTTTTGTCATTTCTACGGTGTTTTTTTAAAGATCGCTCAACCTTTGCGCTGCTGAATTCTATTGTATTTCTCGTTATTCAAAGCCAGAATTGCTAAAAATATTTATATTAATGAACAAGAGGCCTGAAATCCTATATCACTCCCCGCCATTAATTAGGTTAAGAGTTTTTGCGGTCACAAATATTTAAAAAGTCCTTTCAGTCTGAAATCATATGATATAATATACCAGCATACAAAGTAATATTGCAACATTTTGCCAATTCGAAAGAAGAGGCACATTCTTAAAGGGAATTGACAAAAAAGGCTAAAAAATAGCTTATTAGTAATCTTTCAAAACCATTTAGGAAATTGCATTTATAAGGCCTATCACGACGCCGATGTCTGGATATTTAATCCGTATGTGTCAATCCAACTTGGGCAGACATACAGTGATGACACTATAGGTCGTACGCCCAATATCGCGAACCACGTTTTTCGTCATTTAAAAAATATTTACTGGCTGAAATTATTTTTTTTACTCCTATTCAACTTACTAACATGTCCGGCGATCTCTGGGTATAATTTTTGGTTGAAAAATATTTTACCTTGGGAAATCCTTCCTTTGTTATGTATACCGATTTTCCCGAATTCCACTTAATATCGCCCACCACTCTAATGACGATTGACTGGCACTTGTCATCATAGATGGCAAAGAAAGGATCAGACGATGTAAAGTATTTTTTGCCGAAAAAACGGCAGAAATAGGCGCCGTATAACTTGGCAAGTTGAATGGTGTTGAAAAAAATAAAATTTAGTCACCAAATATTTTTTAAATGGCAAAAAACGTGGTTCGCGATATTGGGCGTACGACCTATAGCGCTGGATTACAACGCGTATTCATGAATGCTTCAACGACATGTTGAAATTCAATGCAATTTTAATACACCACAGATCATCATTTTACACGTGTTAACCCATTCACTGCTAAAACCCTATATAGACACTCTCTACCCTTTCAGTACGGGGACCGACTTTAGACGTCAGAATACAACGCATAGATGTCAGATTCCGACGTCTAAAGTCGATCCCCGCGCTGAAAGATTGAAATATTCATAATGTTGAAAAAACTGAAAAAAAACCCACTTTGGTCTCCATGCTTTATACAATCATATTTCAGCGTTATGAGGATTAGAGGATGTATTCAACAAAATTAAATATCAAATAACCAAATTTTGTATATCATATTTTAAATATATATTAAATATGTATTTGATTACAGAACCAATCACACTCAGTGAACTAAAAAAATGACTGAAAAATAATCCTCGATATAATATGATATGGTAGATCTATAACACGCTTGGCAAATAGGCAGAAAAAAGCGGCGTAATCATGAAATGCTAGAGACGATATTTATCAAGGAGGAGGATATGTTGAAAACTTCTGGTATAAATGTCATGCTGGATGTAATATATGATATCTGTCTAGTGTCTACCATATCTCAGTAAACACGGGAGGTTGCTAAAGTCATGTTTCATTGTTGTGTCAGCGTCTTCGACGCTGGCACAACATTAAAACATGACCGGGTGGAAGTCTACAGTCTGTTTCACCATATCCTGGGAGTAGCCTTCTTTCAATTTGCTCGATCGCTCTTTAAAATTTGTTAACAAAATTATTCTCAGATAATTTTTTCATCTTCCCCCATCATCCCTGAAAATTTGATGGATTTTTTGTGTATTCTCGAAGTTGGCATGTAATAAATTGTCAAAAGTACAGCTCTCTTTAACACCATTACCGTGAAACAAGAATTCAATTACATGCTAAATGGTCTAACTGACAAAATACACAACAACATTCAACCAAATTTTAAGCGATGTTAGAGGAAGATGAAAAAATAATCCGAGAAAAATGTTGCTAAAAAACTACAAACAGCGACCGCGCGAATTGAAAAAATGCCACTCCCAGGATCTGGTGAAACAGACCGTAGTTAGCTGGAATAAATCACCATAACTAAATAAATATCATAAATGATATCAATTAACGACATGGTGACATGGGCTGCACAGCTCAGCGTCGAAGAAATATGCTTACATATATCATCCTTAATTTAATGATGAAACGAAAAACCCAAGAAATGTGGAGCCTGGTTGAGAATCGCTACACAATATTTTCAAAACGAATTGAACCCGGTAGTTGTTTAGTGCAGCGTTCAGTGTAGTCTTGATGATCCTTATAACAAAGGATTGATAAAATGTAATGAGAACTTGGTGATAGGCTACATAAACTGTGTGATTGTTATAACAAAGTAGGATTGTAACGCAAAATAAATTGATGATAGTTCAGAATTATCAAGACTTCATTCTCGCTTGTTACAACGCAAGCAAATATAAACTTGGCCCAAATCCGTGGTTTAGCGTAAACAATAATAAATAATTTACATAGTGTACATTCAAACCTCTCTTCTGAATACGGCCCATTAAGTCTCATATTTGACATCTTGGCGAATATGTGAGTCTGTGCAGTGATAAATCGTAAAGCCCCGTGGACGAGGCGGTCTCTCCCTTTCATCTCAGACAGAACATCGATCTGCAAGTGTTTTCCGATTGTCGATCTGACAACTTTGTTATTGTCAAACACCACTCTTTTCCATTAAGCGTTTTCCTATATGGCCCCGGTGTTCTTTGTGCAGGAGGCAAAAAAAGGACGACATCGCGTCCCAGCTAACACGAAACATTGAGCCAATGTTGGTTTAATGTTGGACCATCGTCTGCGACGCTGGGCCAACATTAAACCACTATGGTTGAACGCTTCGTATTTGCTGAGCCTTCATCAGGAGGCAAAAAAGTACACCACCGAGCTCCCATCTTCAGATGGGGCAGAGATTGCTATGGGAGGGGGTTTATTGTCACTTAAATTTGGACTTGAGTGAATTATTGTGTAGTATTTTACTGACTTCACACTTCAGGTGGTAAACTACACTCCTTTTCTTAGTATAGGAAAAAGCCCGAGGAACTCTACATTTTTAGCTTTGAAAAGGGCCGAGGCCGAAGGCCGATGCCTTTTTCAAAGGTAAGGGACCATAATAGAACCATAATAGAAAATACCTCATAATCAACAGCTCGGTCACACCTGACTGATTATAGTACCATAAGCCTACCATGATAATTGGTTTGTATTTGGTGAACAATAACTTTCCATTCTCGGCTTAGAATGTCGTGGTCGGACGAAGAAAATAATGTAGTTGAGTGTTTTAATAGCCGATCAAGTCACTGATAGTGGGGATGCAATAGGTGTCTAAATATTAAGATTTGCAATTGTTTGGGCTCAAATTGAACAATTATGAGTAATTTTCAGCCGACTAAGTTGTGGGTCGCGGTAGCGAGACACAACTTCAAAGTGACTGAAAAATTAAATTATATAATTTAACTCTAAGTTATTACCTAATTGTATGAAATATCAATGTATAAAATATAAAATTAGAAATCCAAACGTCCTTATTTTTATGCGCAGTGGCATTTTCTTTTGACATTTCATAATTCAAAATATATCAGATGAAACATTGCATGTGCGGCACTAGCAGGCAAAGAGTCATCCTTATATATGTGAGGCACTAGCAGGTAAAGGGTCGTCCTTTCAAGTATCACCCTTCGTCCCCTAGTGTCATATATATATACCCCGACTATTAGGATTTAAAACAGCACCTTTTTAAGCCTTACAGCGCTGGCATAATTTTATATAACCCATGGAAACCAAAGGGTTTTTTCAATATTAAAATCATTATAAATGTCTTAGTTAACTCTTCCCGCTTCATTTGAATACCTATGTTATGGATCTACGTCCATTATAAATATTTTAATTCCTATAGTGCGGGGATCGACATTAGACGTCATAATCTGACGTCTACAGATTCTGACGACTGAAGTCGATCCCCGCACTGTAAGAATAAAAGTGCAACGTCCCGGCAAACAGGTCGCATTGATGCAATGTTGTTTTAATGCTGGGCCAGCGTCATGTTTGACGGGGTGTCTTCGGTGAGCAATACTTAAAAATATTCGCACTCCGATTTCTCAAATTGAAAAAAAATCGTCACTCGTTTAAAGTTGCGGATTGCGTGAAGGAGACCCAATTAAAAGGGGTGAAAATTCAATTTGATAACTTGGCAAAAATTGTAGTGAGTTGTATTTTCAAATAGAGGAATAATTTCATTACTTTGGATCAATGTTACTTCAATTCTGCTATGCCAATTTTTGATGTTCAGTTTTATATATGTAAACATATTTATTTTCAGGGGGATTGCCCAGTTTGTTAGTGCTCAAAGGGTAAAAGGCTACGCTGTTGCTTGAGAAGTAACTGCTAGTCTTAAGATCTTAACATCTGGCTGGGCTTTTCCATTGCTTATTTCTGCAGTTGTTGTTTCTTGTGTAATTGCATGCTTGTTGGTGTTGTGTTTTTCATTGCTAATTATGTCTGTTGTTGCTGTTGCGTCTGACGTATGTCTGTGCTGTTGCCGGCATATATTCTAGCTATACGCGGCTGTCGCTCTCAGATAGCATTGATCTGTGACGGAGACTAAACGGCGCTGACGTCTGTTGTCCATGAGTTGCTACAGCTTGCTTGCTAGCGCTCTGGCAGCAATTCCTGCAGGCTGAAGACAAGTCGCCACACAGCATTATGCTGCAGGTGAGCGCCACTACGATATTCACAAAAGCCGGAGTAATGAAGTATGTGTGTTTAAAACTACTTTAATATTAGAATAATTATGTGAGAATTAAAATAGCATATTGTTTTGTTAATATCTGAAGTTATGAGCGGTAGATACGTATACTTAGTCACTGAATTCACTTATTACATTTGAACGGGAGTACTATGAGTCCACCAACAAGCCAAGGGCGGGGCTCTGGTGCCGTGGGTAAACCTGCCTAATTAGAAGCTCGAAAATCGCGGGTTCGAACCACACCCTGGCCTCCAAGTTTCAAAGAAACAAAACGTTTCTTCCCCGCTCACTCGCAAAGATTCAATATTGTGGCGAGCCTCCGTGACAGGGAGGTAGCAGACAGACAGATATTTTATTGACAGAAAAGAAAAGTCATTACAGACTTATTTGTCATAGAAATGAAAGAGATATATGTACATGTATATGCAAGATTGTTAGTTTGTTAAAATAATATGATAATATATATGGTATGACATACACAACTAAAATCATGTTAAGTGGCATTGCCAAAATAAAAACTGGGTATTTCGATAATATAAATGACTACTACTAAAAATGAATTAAAAGGCATTGCCAAGAGAACATAGAGGTCTATCATTTTGTTTCGTGCTCGGCCTCAGAACGCAAGGGCTCGAATTTTGAATACCGTGTCTGAAGACTTTGTGCAGTGTCATCTCATTCATTTCACAATCCTCAAGATGTTCTCCTGGCCTAGTTTATCCTCTATGTGCACAGAGGTGCCGTAAAACCCCATTCATTTAATCTCATTTAATTACTTGCAAATCTTCATTCTTCATGTCTAAACACACATTTCGTTCCCAATTACTGGGATTTTAACATTAACCCTTACAGACAGACAGACAGACAGACAGACAATTATCTTATTGACAGAAATAAAAGTCATTACAGACTTATTTGTCATAGTAATAAGAGAGATATATATACATGTATATACAAGAATGTTAGTTTGTTAAAATCATATGACAATATACATGGTATGACAAACAACTAAAATCATGTTAAGTGGCATTGCCATAATAAAAAATGGGTATTTCGGTGATATAAATTAAAAGGCATTGCCAAGATAACAGTGCGAGGGATCGACTTTAGTCGTCAGAACCTGACGTCTGTAGACGTCAGATTCTGACGTCTAAAGTCGATCCACACACTGTAAGAATTAAAATATTTCTAATGGTCTTAGACCTCTGCCATAGGTATTCAAATGAATCGGAAAAAGCTAACTAAGACATTTATGATGATTTCAAATTGAAAAAACCCTTTATTTGCTATTTTTTTACAAATTAATTCAGCGCTTTAAGGGTTAAGGTACTAATTAAACGGATTATAAACGACTATTGTCATGCTTAAAGGTTCAATGTTGGGCCAGCGTCGCCATCATTAATACAGCATTGTGTGAGCGTCTAATATTGACTGGGTGGCTGGCTCTGGTGGTAGTAGTAGCTGCTGACGGGAGGCACAGGCGCAGCCTCTGATCAGAGCTCCAGGGGAAGGAGGGGCAAGACGAGAGGTGAAAACCGGGGCGGCTGACTGGGAGGTGTCATGTCTGACACGGCAACCATCCTCAAACCATCACCCTGAGCCGACACGAATAGGACATGGCAAGAGTCCTTCAGCAATAGATCACATTGCTAGAATCACACTGCAAGAGATCACATTATTATTGCAAAGACAACACCATTCACGGATAGAAGATCTTAGTACATTGGATAGCACTAGTGCACAAGACGTCGTAGAATTTCGCTAAAAACGGTGAATTTCACACATCAGACAACCCAGGACCCTACTATAATCCCTGCTGGTGCCACAGCTTATCATTATTGCAGGCAAACCAGCACCCATCGACAAAACAGGAACGCCTCTCATTGTTATTGCATTGTTAGCATCTTGGATAGCAGGCGCACGCACACCATCTCGGGATCTTAAACGGTGAATTTCACACCATTTCAGAATTGGCAGCTCAATTAGAAGAATGTGAAAAAAGGTACTTTTCCTTGACAGAGATCAAAGCCCGTCCAATACCTTCCAATGTTCTAAATATAGAAATAACTATAACAAATAGAACTCGTGTTTTGAACCAGCCAGACGCAACACGTGGTCGTAAGCGCTCATGGCTTAAACTGTTATTGATGGAAACTGATATATCTATAATCATCATTTTATTCCGTGTACAAAAGGATTGAGATACAAAAAGAGAGTGGTACAGCGTGTACATTTAGTGTACTAAGCGGCTTAAAGGTTAGTTAGTATTTTTCTTAATTTGAAGTTGGAAATGAGCAATTTCCAGCTTCGAATTAGGAAAAATACATCTTCTTATGAGAAATGAACATTTTTCAAAAAAGTAATTGTTTACCTGGGCATCCACGACAAACTATTTCACCGATTTTAGAGCGAGGATCGCCTTTAGACGTCAGAATCTAACGTCTTAAGTCGATCCCCGCAATGAAAGAACTACAAATGTATAATGAATGTAGACGGTGACCCAAAAAACAAAAGAAAATTGCTTAGAAAAGAGATAACAAAGTCATTTATGATGTTTTTCAAAATGAGAGACCCAATGTTTTATGGTTTCTATGGTTTATATATACAAATATGCTAGTGCTTTAACGCTTAAAACTTCCTTGGAAACACGGAGCCATCTCTTGTTGAATTAAAACATATACGGAGCCATTTGATGCGGAAATAAAACATACGGAGCCATCTGATGCGGAATTAAAACATATACGGAGCCATCTGATGCGGAAATAAAACATATACGGAATTGTTTGCCTCAATTTTTCATTCGTTTCATCTCCACAATTGAGCATTTTGATTGCCTAAGTATCTACCAATGCTCATGTTTGAAATTAGTGCATCATCTTATCCGGTTAAAAAGTAGCTTGTCAACCTATTTCATTGAGTTC